>CM031236.1:254093667-254191274 GCA_018340775.1 Taxus wallichiana var. yunnanensis | reverse complement strand
AGTTTTCTAGAAGATGTTTATTTTTTTATTTAAATTAATCTTTTTTTAATACATTCTTTTATAATAGCATTGTCAGACAACCCTACAACAGAGGAATAGCCACATTTGATTATTCTCTGTTTTTAGTTTATTTTCTTAGTAGTAGTATTTTATTTTAATTGATTTCATGTGTGTGTAGAATAGTTTATTTGTTTGTTTTATCTAAATTCTAAAAATATTTAAAAAAAGTGTTCGTTATTTAAATAGTTTCTTTCAAATCGCTTTCTTGATCAAAAATTAAAAATAGATGGTATTTTATTTTGTTTTATTTAATTAATTGGATATGAATTTGGTTATTTAAAATATTAAACACACTTGTCTTTTATTTATGCTGAATTTGCTTTATTTATTTATTTAAAAATAAACTTTCAACATAGTTTAGCAAACAAATCAAACCAAATGATCAAACAATAGGGAACTTACGCTACTCATACATAGCCTCTAATTCCCCTTTGGCCAATTCAACTACTAGAACTCACACTACCCGATCTTAGTCCCTAATTCTCCTATAGTTTCCCATTAGTATTCTCATAATCTTGCACATTCTCGTTATCCTGGCACAACCTCGGCAGGTCAAGTGCATCTAGGAATCACGTGTTGATTCTTAGGTGTACATGTACCTTCAAGTGCTCAAAGATAAGTTCCCATTTCATAAGATTCCACCATTGAATATCCCCGATGAGGGGGAGGTGATTATGCTAAAATGTAATATCTTAGCCTAATCTAATGTAATTTTGTTGTTAATAATGAATAAATAAATGAAGAAAATAACATGAGAAAACTAAGCAATAAAATGTATAAACCCTAATGTGAAAAGAGGGTTGGAAGAGCCTTAACCCGATTAGAAGATGTCCTAGTATTATGCCACAAAGAAGACCGACTAAACAAAAATGGGAGAATGTTGCACAGAGCTCCGAGAAAATGTGGATCTGAGTGATTTGGTTGGACTAGGGCACATAGAAAAGTGATTGAGATGTCCGGGGCTCACCGGGTGCTCGCAATCTAGACTCCCTGATGCCTCTGTGGGAAGTCCGAAGCCAATTTCACCGTAACGACCCAAAAATTTCACACCCAAACAACACAAAGCAAGAAAAGCAGGATAAATTTTTTTGACGCATAACACGACACAACATGCCACCACCAAGGTCACAACTAACTCCGTGGATAACTCAATACAAGGATGACCACAAGGGTAGCACGGAAATGTTCACACACACCAAGGATGGTTCACTTTTCTATCTGACAAAACAACGTAAGAAACCACCACATAACCCACCTACAGATAGGGCAAGCCACAATGAGGAAATTATTGATGGTTATTTATTTTTATGTAACCTCTTTCGATCCTTAACTACAGTTTGCTAAGACTCTAGATATGATTTGTACAATGCTTCTTACAATGCTAAGTTTTCTCAGGCTTATTAAATCTTATCCTCTTCTAACAACTAACAGTTCATTTCTCCTTAGGGTTATTTTACAAATTTCACCCACAAAGGAATAATGTTCACTAGAGAAGCTAGGGTTATCATGTTATATAATTCTTGCTCACAAAGATAGTCTCACCTATGATTTCCTTAAAGAATTCCTTGCTCTCAAGCTGGTAACCTCTACGTTAATTTATTTAAATATAACTTTTAGTTCAACTTTTATAAGTATTAAACAACCCACGTTATTTTACTTATTTCGCATTATTAATAAGTCAGCAAGATTCACTCAACATTTATTTTCAAGGGTAGAGTTTAATAACACTCATTCACCAGAACAAAACAAGGTTACATCCACACTTAAAATACCAATAATCCAATAAGGTCACTCAACAAGCAGTAACCAATATTTTAATATTTTCAATGATGGTCAAACAAACCAAGGTGTCCAAAGTTAAGATGACAAAGTCCACAAATACATCATACCAAGACCAAGATCCTCTCCTACATTTTCCACTGTATGTTATCAATAGTTGAACAATATAAAAAGGATTCATGTAAGAACTTCTCAGCTGAGGTTGATGCACAAGTTTACAAGTCTATCCCTCATCTACTCGCTAACATTCCATCTGCAGCAAATATTTACTAGAGTCAGTTCGCTAGAACTGAGCATGATAAGATATAAACCTCACCTAATAACTTATGCCATCTAGCATTTAAATAAATGAAATTTTGCAATACTCCCTATCAAATAATTCCTAGTCATGTATTCAAATCTTAACTGCACATCTCATGATAATACATTTCATACCCATCATTGAACACTTCCCTAAAATCTGCTTACATATGAACTAAAATTCCAAGTGGCTAGAAGATAAGCAACCTTAACCTTGCATTTAATCATAATTAAATTACAGTAACAATAGTAACGCTCACCTAATACCCTCAACCTACTTCACATATATAAGTGTCCAACAATATTATCTTTCAATTAAATAAAAGCACCAACGACATTAAGCTTCTATAATAAATACAAGTGTCAATCATATGATAATCATCAATATTACCCAGTATCAACCTTTATAGAAAATCAAGGATATGTAAGTATACTTTTGATATTTATCTCACAATAAAAAGAATGTACTTATGTAAACAAGGGTTCCACCAATCAGTAAGTTCATATATTATTATTTAGATATCCTATCGGTTGTATATTATCATGACTCTATATGCCTCTATTAGTATAAGAGTCCAACTCGGAGGGATGAATTACGAACAACAATACCATCATACTTTGTTAATGAGTAGAAGGTACATTTGGCTAGCTAAAATATGTAAGCGTGGTCCAAGCCACTATAAATACAAGTATCAACATTATCTCAACTCACAATTGAGATGCAAGTACCAATTTTTAGCTAACATAATAATCATCGTAAATGCCAGAAAATATTCCACGCGCTAACCAAGTATTGAAATAACATATTTATCCTTACTGGTTGCCTGATAGCATAATATATCATATTATATAATTCAACCTCCACTTGCATATCTCAATTTATGAGTATTAATCATTGTCCTATATAATGAAGTTAAATAATTTCAGGTCGACTTCTATCCTTAACGTCATATAAGGTATGAACAGTCTCATTATGGTAGTTGTCACCTTTACTTAAGGCTGTGTATGAATCCTTTTTAGGGTAGTTCTCATAACTTCCCTATTCATCTGTTTTGCTACTAAAAAGCATTTCAACAAGCTTTGAAGTCAAGGTATAGGATAAATTTATAATCTCATATTTCAAGCATTGTCTGAATTCATATGCCTGAGGGCCATCACATGTCAATCAAACTTGCAGAATGTACACATTCATGAGAGTTCGATGTATCCATTATTACCTCAACTGATTCGAAGATCTAAGAAGCGCCTCAAACTTAAGCCATATAGTTATCCGCACAACCAACGTCTTGAGGCTTACCGTGTTCAAAAGGGTCACAAAATAGAAACCCCATTAACACATGTTTCAGGAGCGTTCCAATCTAAAAGTAAGCTCAAAGTAATAAGAATAGTAGAGGGCTTGATGAGGGGTTTTCAATAATCCCCAAAGTAAACGATAATCTAAGGAGTCGGATAGTATCTAGAAGGACCAGTAAGAACTAGTACGACTCTCCCCAAATAGAAGCCTCCAATCCTAATGGGGGTTATATTATTATCAATCCACATTAAAAGACCAACACAGTCTTCCGAGAAAATTTCCCGTTTTCAAGCCATGTTTTACATAATAAAAACAAGACAAGAAAAATTCTAAAACTCATTCACACACCACAATATTTCCTACAGAAACCACTGTTCACAGGAGTAATCATGGCAAAATGATAAACTAACTTTATAAGGTCGAAAAGTGAGAATCACTCGAGAGAGATCAGCGCATGCAAAATGTGATTAAAAGTCATTCGAAAACCCATTTCCTTTGGGCATCTCGTTCAAGAAAGAGTCTACATATATATGTAAATAAATATTAAATAATATCAAGAATCCAAAACGTTACTTACTTAGTAAAAGAGAATCACACATCAACAATCCAAAGGAGACATCACATATACAGAATTCAAACAAAACTGCAGAGATTGATTTATCTAAATGCTAAAGGAAATAAATCATTAAGAGAGAGGGTTAGGGCTTATCATGCCTTTAATGCGCTTCCCAAGACAAGAGCACGCTGAAACAGGCCCTTGAAGGTAGTAATGAGCCGAGGTTGGCTGCTACTAAGAACACCAATTTCCGAAGACCAAGAATCACCGTTACAACATGCATAGTGCCCAAGAATACCACCAATCAGACCAGTAACCAAAGGTGCCTTTTCTGAGTTCAAACAGATATCATTCCAGCCTGTCAAATAAGCAACTCCTAA
Source organism: Taxus wallichiana var. yunnanensis (assembly GCA_018340775.1). Taxonomy (NCBI): domain Eukaryota; kingdom Viridiplantae; phylum Streptophyta; class Pinopsida; order Cupressales; family Taxaceae; genus Taxus; species Taxus wallichiana. The sequence continues at coordinate 254,186,905 of CM031236.1, read as the reverse complement.
TGCTAGTGCTGTGGCAAACGAACTATTCACTAGCACTTGCATCCAATCCCGTTGGCCTCCCTCCTTGTATTCAGCATTATTTTTGTGCTTCTTTTCAGTACCAAGCTTTGTGAGCTTTGAGGATGTGAAGAAAAACACGAGGAGGAGAGCTCCAAACCTGAAGGAAGCCATGATAGATGCTGACATTACCAGGAACCCGGCAAAACCACCTGACAGATTTAAAGACTTCCGCTAATGTTTCATCCTCGCTATGAATAATGCAAGCGCCACACTTATGAAGGCTTTTATTACCAAGCTCTCCAACAGCAAATTGTGCTTCATGAATATTCTGATATGAAACAGATCCTCCTCTATGAGATTCTCTTCCATGAGTTGCATTGGAAAACAAGTAAGGTCCCAATAGATAATCTTTGTAATAAATTTCATCAGGTCTCCTGGTAACATTCTTACTGTCACTAATTGATTTTGATAAAAAAAAAAAAAAACTTGAAGGAGAATCCCAAATTTGAGGATGCATTCAATATTGAAATCAGACACGCACACGCCGCCGCTGGCTAAATAATGTTGCAGTTGTGGATCCCCAACAAGAACACACCCCAAAGATTCAATGAAAGGGGAGGTGGCCACACAAATTTTGAGCACGCGTAACAAAGAAAATGCGCTTCTTTTCCCCCAAAACGCACTGACCACCATGTCCTCACGACAAAAAAGGATTCTTCCACAGATCCACGCGGCTGGGCAGGGGAACTCCAAGATTTCGCGCACAAATGTGAGGAGGTTTCATGGCGGCCGATCGCAAAAGATCTCAAGCGCACTGAAAACGACTCACATAACAAAGGAACTTCCAATCCTCACAAATGTGAGCACGCTCCCAATCCACCGAGCACGATCCCCAAACTACTAAGCACGCAAATCCCCAAAACAAAGAAAACGTGGCTAGCAAGCCAAAATGAAACACGAAGACAAAACGCAGGCCAAAACCCGATACGATTTCAAACACGTTTCCCTAGATCCCAGGGAAGGTCCAACACGGTTTACAAGAAAAGACGTCTATTTTGGAGAGATCCAAGTGATACGTAAATCCTAAATTCTCCCCATTCGAGCACGCCTTAGAAGATTTTACAACCCTAAACCATATTTAAATAGTTCACCTTAAATGCCGAGCAGGATGGAGCTTCATCCTCATTTCCCAGCATTTATTTATGTAATCGCTTATCAAAATTTAACAACAGGGTTGGTTTCAAATCGACGCTCAGAAGGCGAGGTTAACGTCGACCGATAAATAAAAAATATTATTATTATTATTATTATTATTATTATTATTACCACTTATTAATACTTATTAATCGAAAAACAAAAGCCAACGAGAGGTCAAAATAAGCACCACAACGTTAAAAGCTTAGCAACGAGAACGGGGCATTACATTCACAGTCGTCAAATAGTGTGAAGCCTTTTTTCTTGGTCGTTATGTTGCACTTAGATCATGATGTCATTGTAAACTTGCAATAAACGAATCACTCGAAAACCCAAACAAAGCATCAAAACCCTAAAAAAATAAAGATTCATATAAAGGGGTCGGATTGTCCTTAGCTACCAAATTGATGGATTTATCACCGAGAAATGTATTACATCTCGGACCCAATGTAGTTTTGTGTGTGTGTGTTAAATTATTCCCTAGGTTGCTCATGTGTGATGGTTGCTCTTGTTTCACGATCGACATGAAGTAGCAAACAAATAACTAGATGTAGAATGTGAAAATATGTGCATGGAAACAATAGACTCCCCTCCTATGAAGTGTGATGTAGATGAACCATCCTTGTGTCCTTGTGATGGATATAAATGGATGAAAATGTAGCTATAGATGTTTTGAGGGATGTAACCTTAGGTGGTGATAGCTAGTGCTTAGTTCTTAGTCCCTTATTATGATGGCATAAATTTATATTTATATGATTCCTCGCTTTAATTTTGTAATCAACCCCAAAAGGCCGAATACCAAAAAGTTAAGATGCTCAAACGGCTAGAAAGGACCCAAAAATTTAGAGTAAAGTGTAAAGAGGACAATGGCACCCAAAGGGGATGAGGCGCTTGGAGCTAACATCCTAGTTGGGCGCTCCTTTTCCAAAAAAGGTAAAATTGAAATATAAAAAGATTTGGGACAATAAAGGTGCAAGAATGAAAGTAGCAATAAAAACAATGAATATGGCCAAAGACATGGGTTAATCAAGTACTCTTCTTGCTTAGGAACCATATGAATAGTAGTATGCAATCGAGACTAGATAATGACTCAAAGTGTGTGATGCGGTACCTACATTTGTCCCCACTTTATGTTGGTGAACAGAATGTTCAATAACATAAAGTAGATAGAGATGCATACCGATATCCATGTAGATTAATGTAGAAAGAGTTTCAAGGAAATACACAAAGTGTGTAGTGATAAAAATGGAACGTGGAGACTAAAGATGTAAAAAGGTGATTAGAGTGAACCTAGGGCAAAAGCGCATGTGTGAATACCAATGTATGTGATGTACCTACATGTTAGTATCGATGTGTGTGTTTTTGTTATTTTTGACTACTTTCTTCCCATACGGATGGACCTGTAAAAGAGAAGACAATCAAGTAGTCAAATACGCATGTATATGTATAAAAAATGTGTGTAAAAATGCATGTATATATGTAAAAAGTGTGTAATGAAAGTATGAAAATGAAAAAGGAACATGTGCACCTAATCCATGATGAGAAAAAGGGTGTAGAAAGGATCATGTTGATGAAGTGTGAGTTTTTTGGTGATCTCACACCACTAGCCGAAGAAGTGTAGGGAGGAAAGTATGATTTATCCTCCAACCTATAATTGCTTCCCAAAACTATAGAGATCTCTATATTGTCTAGTTTTTTGGGAAATCCAAAACCATGACAGAATTTGTATAGAGATGAAAGGTGGCATTATCCTCTAACCTATAACTACTCCCGGAATAAAACACCACTGCAGATGATGTGTACTAACACATGTGCTAAGGACAACCTGCCCTGTAAAATCCATTGTGTAGAGTTTTGTAGACTGTGTTGAATCTTGTCGTTGTGTGTTATGCCCCCTGGTCTCCTCGTAATCCTAGCAAGGTCACTATGTTATGGACCTAAGTCTGATTTTGAGCTCCGAAATCTAAAAAATGTACTTGTATCGTCAAGTCTTGTGTCGTTTATACTCTATATGGGGTGACTGATTCACCCATATGATGCGCCCCCTCTTTGGGGGTGTATGTGACATCACCAGTAGGAGGATGCACCTAAAAGAAGACCAACCATTGTTTTTCCTTGTAAGGGGGAGGGGATGTGCTTGGTAAAAACAAGGGCATATGAAAACAAGTGACTGTGAGAGAAGTGTTAGTAGAAGGAAAGACAAACATGCATGTATAACAAGAAGTGTAAGCCAGAAAAATAATGTGTAAGCTAAAACACGCAAGAAGACAATGTAGACCACAAAAAGTGGGTTGCAAACATGGGACACCACTCACATTGTTGCAATAAAATCCAGGAGTTGTAGTGGCTATAAAGAAACAAATGTGCACACCGAATAAAGGGAAAGCCCACAAACAAAGGAAAATAATGATAAATAAATACAAGAAAATGTGAAAGGTAACTATGGTGGCAAGTAGTTATTTACAACAAATTTACACATGAAGCACCCGTTAGCACATTAGAAAGATAAAAGTATGTCAAAACCATTTATAATCGATAAAGTAGTGTGTTATGAAACAAAATGAAACAATAACACCTATATCGTATTTAAAGTGAGTGACCCTAGGAGCCGTTGTAGGGTGGTACTAGGTATTACACCAAGCATCATGCTGCTACGTGCAATGGATCTATAGAGCATGCAATCATAACTAGAATGCAAGTGGATGTGCATGTGTGTAAGATAAAGATAATGACATACAAGATATATATATATATATATATATATATATATATATGTGTAATAAGATGAACATGTACAACTAAATTCCAGATAGAGTAAAAGCAACCAAGATATGCAATATGCCATGGATGGATGGATGGGATGGAATACAAAGTGAATGATAGGAGCTGCATGCCCCTAAGTGAATGGAATTATATGTAATGAGGTTCATTTGTTTATGCCCCCTTAGTAGTCAAGAATGAACCGTAAATGAGAGTGTGTCATTGGTAAATGGTAGAATTATTTGTTGTATGTAATGTGATATGATGAGTATGTAGGGATGATGTGCGACATAAAAATAAGGTGTGAAAATGTGTGATGATCTAGCCTAAAGTGTATATTACTACAAGATGAGTAGTAGAAGTGATGATGTAGTCTATGACATATATCACTAGAAGATGATAGGAGTGATGGTTTATCCTAAAGCATATATCACTAAATGATGATCAGAATAAGTGATGATGATGTTAGAGTAAGTGATGATGTATCCTATGATGTATATCACTACAAGATGAGTAGGAATGGTGAATTAGCCTAAAGCGTATACCACTAAATGATGCAAGCGAAGTGATGATGTAGCCTATGGCATATATCACTAATCTAGGAATGTCGCATGGGTGAAAGAGTGAATTGTTGAATGTGTGAGTGTGATGTGGTCCATTTGTGATGTATACCCTCAACAATCCAGTATGGATCATGAGACTAGAGTGTGCGTCATAGGGTGATGATTGCAGTGTGTATAAGTAGGTGAGTAGAATGTGTAATACATGTAGTTTATGTAGTGATGAAGTAAGGTGATGTGTAAATGGTGTAATGTGTAGTGTGTGAGGTTCATGTGTATAGGATGCCCTCAACAATCAAGTGTAATTTGAAGCACAAGATTGTGTCATCAGTGTAATGTCAATACTATCTTGTGTGTGGTATAAGATGTGTGTTGTCGAGGGTGGAAGAGAATTGTAATTCCACCCAAGTGTGTAAGATGAAGAATTCAATCATGTGATGTCATCTAGGAGGTCATCATTTTCATAGAGGTCATCGTTGTCATGGTCAAAGCCAAATGAACAAGCATCGGAGACCTAGTAAGAAATGGTGTCGGGTTGATCACGTAATGAGCCATTACGACATAAGTTGTACATACCCATGACATATTCCTCATCTGTAAAGGGCAGTAATGGAAACCCATGTGCATACCAGTGAGTGAGATTCTGCGTAGAGCCAAGAAAGGAACTATTGCAAATGAAGACATGACCAAAAGGAATGGGAAATGAGATATTTGTATGATCAAGATCTAGGGTGCCCCTAATGTAATCAAGCCATGATTTTCCTAATGTCAGTGGTGAAGAGAGAGGAATTCGTGCAAGAAAAACTATGAGGTGAAAGATACGTAGACCATAAGCGGTAGTAATGTGAACAAATCCATGATAAAGATGAGAAGAATGCGGTGGAGGATAAAGATCTTGAAAATAAAAACCTATCTCGAGTCAAGCCATCATGTGTACATATTATGTCATCACAAGTAGCATTGAATGAAATATGTTCCCAATAAGAATCATTCATGAAAAGAGTACATGTGAACGGTCTCCTACTAGTGGAGGTGGTACATGATAAAATGGAGGAGATAGAGTGACGTCTAACATAGGAAGGTGCCCCTAATAAAAAATCATAGCATTAGTAGAAGTAGGGGGAGGTGTAGATGCAGTTAGCATGGAATCTATTATGCAAATGGCACCTTCAAGTGGTGCTAAATGTGGTAGCTAATTTATGGGTGGTAGGTTATCAGTAGTGTCAGCCCTTGGAATAGGAAGTGTAGTATTTGGATCATGGTCATAATATTTGCATGGATGACGATCACAAAGAACAGTATACTCAACACCTTCATGTAGAAATTTGACATAATGATGTACCGTAGAGGAAACATCTTACATTACATGGAACCATGGCCTACCAAGTAAAAATTATATGAAACTGGAAAGTCAATGACAAAGAAGATTGTGTTGAGATTTTTGGTCCTATAGTGATAGGTAAAACAATGTGACCTACACATGGACGAATAGAGCCATCATATGCACGAAGAGAGAGACATGATGGAATAATATTAGTAGCCAGCACCACTTTATTCAAATAATGACATGGACATAGATTAAGCTCAGATCCATTATCGATTAAAGTACACTTGATACCCATATTGTAAATGTGAATCATGATATGCAAGGGTGGATCATTGTCGAAAATAGAAAGATCAACATGAGGATTAGATGGGAAAGCAATATGTTGAGAAAATGCATCAACAAAATAATTATATATGGAGTCTGGATGCATATCAGTAGGAATGTGAGTAGTAGCAGGAGATGTTGTACTCTATGTCTTAAATTAGGATTGGTAAGCAAGAAGTCATTAATTGAGATACTCATGATGATAAAGTAGTAAAGATCCTAATAACGTGTAGATCAAGTCGGGTTCACCAAAATTATTATGTTAAAATGGTTATTAACATGTAGTTAATAATAAATGAGTAAATGGGGGAACTAAGTCAAGAAAACTAAGCATAAAATGTAGAAACTCTATTGTGCAAAGAGGGTTGGAAGAGCCTTAGTTGATTCGAAGATGCCACAAGCATGTGTCACAATGAAGACCGGCTCAACAAGAATGGGAAACCATCACATAGGAGAATGAGGAAATGCATATCCAAGTGATTTGGCCGGACCGGGATGTCTGGAAAAGGGATTAGGGCACCTAGGGCACCACGGTCTACAAGTTAGATGCCCTAGTCTCATGTAGGAAGTTCGGAAGCAATTTCATAGATTCATCAAATGGTGTGAAGCCTTCACCGCTTGGTGATTATATGTCACACTTAGATTGTTGATGTTTCCGTAAAAGCTAATAAAGGAATCACCTAAAAACCCAAAACAAAACATCAAAACCCTAAAAAAAATATGCATATGAAGGGGTCATACTTTCCTCAACTACCAAATTGATGGACTTATCACTGAGCATTGCACTACATCTCAAACCCAATGTAGTTCTATGTGTGTGTGTGTGAAATTGTGCCCTAGGTTTCTCTTATGCCAATCACACATGAATTAGGGAGAAAATAACTAGATGTATAATGTGAATAATGTGTGTAGGGAAACAATAGACTCCCATCCTATGAAGTGTGATGCAGATGAACCAACCTTGTGTCCCTTGTGATGGAGCTAGATGGATGCAAATGTAGCTATAGATGCCTTGATGGATGAAATCTTAGGTGGTGATAACTAGTTCTTAGTGTTTGGTCCCTTATTATGATCACATAAATTTATATTTATATGATTCCCTTGCTTGAATTTCATAATTAACCTCAAAAATGTTGACCACCAAAAAGATAAGATGCTTAAATGGATAGAAAGGACCCAAAAAGTGAGAGTAAATTGTAAAGATAACAATGACACCCAAAGGAGACGAGGGCACCTGGCACTGGCATACTAGTTGGGCGATCCAGTCCATAAAAGGTAAAACTAAAGTATGAAAAGACATATTTGGCCAATAAAGGTGCAAGACTGAAAGTAGCATTAAAGTAATGAAATATGGCCAAAGACATGGGTTAATCAGTACTCTTCATTCTTAGGAACCGTATGAATAGTAGTATGCAATCGAGACTAGATAATGAGTCATAGTGTGTGATTTTATGTCTACGGGAGGAGAAGTTGGATAAGTTGGAGTGTAAGAATTAGCTGAACACACGAGATACTTAATATTATATATAAGGAGTAGTGAAAGTATACATTTCCATCAAAGGGGATTTTGAGTATATATGTAGGTAAGGTGGAATAACACTAGGATATGGACTAGTGGGCGTAAAAATAGGGAACATCACATTGCTCTAAGGAATGACATTTGAGAAATCACTTTTGGCCTACCCTTACATAGGATAAGTGTGAGATGGATGAGGACCCATCCCTAGTGTGTCGACCCATGAGAAGATCACCCAAGTTCGATTAGATTGGATAACCTTGTTACGTATGATGTTGAATTGGTTGTGTGTTGATAGGGGTGTAACCTTTGTTGTCAAAGGGATGCCCCTTGTTCTTTCCTATTACATAAGTTGGTTGTGAAGGTTGGGCACTTTCTAGTTCTCTAATCCTCCCTAATAAAGTATAAATAACATCATGAGGTGAGGATTGAGTCCCTTGTTTGGGTGCTTGTTTTGTAGGGTTTGGTTGGGAGGACACGTGATACCCCATTATAAATTGTTTGACATTTTCATTCTTGATTTCCTTGAAAATAGGGGTTTTAGGATTTATGGCCCATTGTTTTTGAACATCTCAGAGGTATGATTTTTCATCCTTTCCAAGGACTTGTTAATTGTGCGAAGTAGATTACCAATTCATGTAAAAATGGCATCCTCTGTAGATATCATGCTAATGTGAGGTCTTGACAAGATCTTTGGGTAGGGACCGGTTTCACCCATAATGGTTATGTTATTTGAATTAGATTGACCATATCGAATATTCAAGGGTTGGTCGACCTCCTCTATTATTATGTTATTAGTGGGATTCGAGACATAGCTATGGGAGGTTTGCACGTTATTTGTGTAATTATCAACCCATCTTGAAAGGGAAGGGGATTGTTGCATAGTTGAACATTGGTATAGTATCTATCAAATCCAAATGGTCCACCAAACTCTCTACCAAACATATTTGGGGAGGTATAAAATACCTCCCGAATAGGGGATGAATAGGAAAATTGAACTAATGGAAATGAGAGAAAAGGAAAACAAGAAGAAACTAGTCCTTCACATTGTGTTCACCAATTTTGTATGCCTAATAATCAACACTTAATTTCAGACACACGCAAGCTCCCGTGTCATGCTAGGACACCCGTAATGTGTAGGATTAAGGGGGATGTTGATGGGCAGCTAAAGGATAATCAGGGACTAAGAACGGGTAGTGTGAATTCCTAATAACTGAGTTGGCAAGAGGAGAATTAGAGGCTATGTGTGGGTAGTGTAATTTCCCTATTGTTTGATTGTTTGTTTTAATTTCAATGATAAACTACATTTAAATTTTGTTTTAAATAAACAAGAAAAGAAAATCTAGCTTAAATAAAATACAAGTGTATTTAATCTTTCAATTAGCTAAATTCATTCTTGATTAATTAAATAAAATGAAATGAACAATCTACTCTATTTGTTTGAAAAAGGAATGAATTAAAGGAAACTAACTAAACAAGACTAACATTTACCTTTTTCTAAATTAATTAAAATAAAATAAATCTACTTCTACAACAAGAAATCAAAATGGCTCTACTTCTAAAAAACAAACTAAACAAGGAATATTCTAATGTAGTTATTCCATTGTTGGAAGAGCGTGTGATTAAATCTAATTTAAATAAAGAACATGTACCCTACGGTTATTATTCAAAAAATTCAACTACTTCTAATTACCTCATATTCAAGGAAAAGGAAGAAAGCTTCGTAGAAGTATTTCTTCATTTACCCATAACTTCCTTGAAAAATGAAAATGAAATGTACAGACATTTTAAAACAAGAAATGAAGAAATTCATGCACATAACCTTCCTCCAAATTCTTTTCCATGTAAATCCATAGGGATAATCCGAGAATAAAATATCAATGGAAGCTTCTTACTAATAATAAAGAAACTATAAATTCTACTTCTTAAAACAAGTGTATTTAACGACAATATTCTAAAATGAAAGCTTTGAAGAAATTGTAAATACACCCCCAACCTGGTTATTGTAGAACTATGAAAAATTCCAAGTGTGGTGATGATTATTTTGTCTCCTCGATTCCTTTCCAGAGATGAGAGTCCAAGTGATCTAGGGAACAATGTTGGTTGGTTGTAGAAGAAATCAAGAAGATGTTGGAGTAGACTAGTTGCAGGAAAATTGATTACAAATACATGCAGGAAGAAACATAGCAATGTGTTGTCTTTGTACTTCTTGGTAATATTTTGGCATAGTAATAGTGAAATTCAAATCAAAACTCTACAACCCATGATACGGGTAAAAACTTGGCTTTTATAGAAAGATGACAGGGAATAAGTCTAACACATTTAGCAATCAAGAAATGCCAAATCATCCAAGAAAGGTGGACTCAAACTTCTAATAATAGTAAACTAAGAAGAGAATCCCAATATCTATCCAACAAGCCAGAAATTAGGTGAAATGGTCAAGAAATGAGTGAGAAAGACATTCACAAGCTTGAGACATGAATTTAGAAGACATAGTTCATATTCTTAGATAAATGCACATAGAACCACCGGTATGAGCAGATCGAATGGCGATTTGCATAACCGTCAGAGCAGTTTTTTGACTTAAGTCGAAATGAAGCTAAAAAGGGGTGAAAATAAAAATGTGAAGGTACGAAAAGATAAAATACTTAGAAATGAAGATGAATAGGTCAAATAAACATGTTGAAAAAGAGGAAAAGGATATGTATCTCATCATTGTTCTAGAAAAGAAATATTTCATCATTGGAGACTTTTACCATATCGTCGATGTGGCACCATTTTCTATGAGTACATGAACCTCTCAAAAAACACCCCGATTGTCATCTTGGTGGCAAATTTCTTTCAAAGACTTTTGACTTGAGATCATCATCGATTTCTTTCATGCCTTCGACTATAGACTAAAAATCATGCACTTTGAGTCGTTATTTAGTCCCAGTCTCATACTACTAATCATATGGTTCTCAAGTGAAAAGAGTAATAACTAACCCATGTCTTTGGAAATTTTGCATTACTTTCTATGGTTATTTTTGATCTTACACCCGTACTCACCTAGTCTGTACTATCATACCGTGTTTTCTCTATTTCTGACTAGGTTGCCTAGCCAGGACTAGGGCGCCCTAGGCACCCTGGTCCCCTCTAGGCACCCTAATCCTCTTTACAATTTCCTCTCAGTTTTTGGGAATTTTCTAGTCGTTTGAGCTTCTTATATTTTTTTGTCATCCTTTTCATTGTTAATTATGAAATTAAAGAAAGAGAACCATATAAATATAAATTTATGTGACCATAATGAGGGACCAAGCACTAAACACTAGCTATCTCCACATAAGGTTACATCTATCAAAGGCATCTATAGCTACATTTGCATCCATTTAGCTCCATCATAAGGAACACAAGGATGGTTCATCTACATCACACTTCATAGGAGGGGAGTATATTGTTTCCATACACACATTTACTACATTCTACATCTAGTTACTTGCTCACTACTTCATAAAAGTGTGACTGGCACAAGAGCACCTAGGGCACAATTACACACACACACCTAGAACTACATTGGGTTTAAGATGTAGTGTAGCACTCAATGATAATTCCATCCATCTGGCAATTGAGGATGGTCTTACCCCTTCATATGCATATTTATTTTTAGGGTTTTGATGTTTTTCTGGGGTTTTTCAGGTGATTCTTCCATTATAGGTTTACTGATGCTTCAACGACATTCACGTGATAGGGAGAGAACACAGGAAAACATCTAGCGACACTCTAGAGGAGGTTTCCTAGCCATTTCTATAGACCATAGTGCCTAGATATCATACTCAGGGCACCCACGGGCACCCCTATCCCTCACCAGTGCACCCCGTCTATCTAAACAGTCCATATCTACATTTTCTTAGGCTTCATGTGCGACGGTTTCCTCCTCTTGTTCATCTGGTATCCACCGTGACATAGTATCATGACATCTGTGAATAAGATAAGGCTTCCTTAACCCTCTTGGCACATTAGGGTTTCATATTTTCTATCTTAGATTGCTTGGGTATTATTTCAGTTTTCTATTATTTCATTTATTATGTTATTTTATCACTCCTATAGCATTAGATTACACTAGAATAAATATATTTTAGTTAATCATTTTGGTGAACCCACGCTCGACACCACCTTCCTCTTAGGGCTCTCTTTCTCTTATCTACTATGGCTCAATATTCTAAGGAATTTATTGAATCACATCTTAAAGCCATCAATGATCATATCGCTTAGCATCCCCAAGATCTAGACTTGCTTCTATATGTTTCTCGTGAGGAAGCTATAAACCTTGTAGAGCTTAATGCATTTGTCACTATTCCCACCATATTTTCTACCCAACTACTTACTTCTACTCTTCCACCCATCTCTACCATTCCCATTTCTATCCCTACTCCTACTAATCACTATACCCCACCTCTTGTTTCTCATATGCGGTAGGCTCCTTCCGCTGGCACTCAAGACCTAGCCTCCCTTTATCAAGACCTTCAAGCACAAATTCATCAACTACAGTAAGCTACTTCGCGTGCACCTCCATCTTTGGATTCCACTCTATTATTGCATACTCCATTTGCACCCACTTTATCTATTTATCCGATTCTACTAAATTTTTTCACCTCTAAACTACCTATTTTCAATGGCTAGGGTGACCCATAAGATCACCTCTAAGCATTCCATGTGGTTTGTCTAGATATTTTGGATGATCATATTCTCTCAGTTAAGCTCTTTCCTTGTAGTCTTCATGATTATGTGATGCATCTATTTTACGACCTACCTTTCCATTCGGTAACCTCTTTCACACATCTAACTGATGCTTTTCTCACTCACTTCTCTATCAATATTAAAATATCGAATCTAAGATCTCATATGCCCAACTCACACAACTTAAACAAGGATCTAACGAACACTTAGAAAATTATGTTTTGAGATATAAAAATAATTTAGCCAAGATGTCAAATGTTCTTGTGGACTCGAGCTTCAAGATTTATTCATCCAAAGTCTACTATCACCTCTCCAAGAAAGTGTACTCTTTGAGACCTCTCCTTCATTCGATCAACTCTATCATACCCTTAAGCTTCAAAAACTAAGATTTTATCCATTGGTAAGCTTAAGTATCAAGAAAAAGCATCATCATCTAGCATGATTTCAAAGCAAGTCAACATTTAAACCTTTCTCCCTTTCAAAAAACTCACAACACACAAATCATTGTCAATGCTGTAGTAAATACTAAAGAAGTTCACAAAACCACCTCGAAGTGTACATTCACCAAATTTCCTATTGCCCCACATCATATTACAATAGCTTCTTGAGAGAAATATTATCACGCTTCCTCCACCACTCAAATTATACCAATCGCTCCCAAAAGGAAGAAACTACAATGAGAACTTTTGATGTGACTATCATCGATGTGTGGGACACTATGCCAACAGGTGTCTCAAACTCCACACCATTATTCAAGATCTTATCATAACAAAAACTTTAAATTTCCTAGGCTATAGACTCTGCACCCGATTAATGAAAAATAGAAAGCTTGAAATATTTAATAACCTGCCTCTACAACATGAAAATAAACATGTTGATTCCTTAGCTAATCATACTTATCACGCAGCACTCCACCCGCATCGGGGGCTTTTGATTTCTTAGTTTCTAACACTGATGTTTCTCCACTGATTATTTCTTTCTCTGATCATGATTACCATGTCACCTTCTCTTCTAACCACTTACACATTAATGCCTCTATCGGAGTGGTCCCCATCAATAATACTAAGGTTGATCCATCCTGGCCCATCAGCACATGTTTTATTCCACTTCTTGATGTTATCGGTTATTTGATTTTACAAATCTCCTACCCAATGAACAATTCATATGACGTTATCAAGCTTTGCATTACGGTCAGTCCTCTTTACTATGCTCGCCCCTTTCTTGTGGGACAAATAGTTGATGGGTGTGATATGCTCTTAGGTCTTAACTAGATTTCGTAGGTCACAATATATCATTTCCATGAATCATTTGCATCTAAATTTCATTCATAACAATCAATTTATTGCTATCAATGGTGTGCCTCCATCTACCCCATGGTCCCAATCTCATCGCACACAATCGTCAGTGCATCACCTACTCCCTCTAGTGTGTCACAACTTCTAGAGCCTAAAGCTCCATCTACTCCTAGCTCACCTACTTGCACACCATCTACGCAGCCTCACCACTCTATTAGTTCGCATATTGGCATAGACCCATTCCTTTCACAGTTACAACATCTTGGCATAAATCTCCACCTCATTTTATTCCACACATGTGTCCATCAACTCCACACTCGGCTTCTCATCCTGTCTCCATCACCTACACATTTTGTCCCACCTACCCACTCGTCATATACTCATCCATCGCATGCACATAGACTTCACTCACTTGTGCAGCACCTATCTCATATACCACCACTCTTAGGGCATGGTCACACACCTTCATCGACACTTACATCGAGTGGAGGACCATCGTCTTTCACTTTCATCGATAGTCTATTCATCAATGCACACTTGGGGGCATGAAAACTATACTCCCCCTAACATCATGTGACATCTCATTCTCTCATCACATACTTACACATACATCTTAGCATACACATCTACATCATCATTACCCGATGACACACTCTTGTGCTTCAGTTCACACTTGACTATTGAGGGCATTCTCTACACATGAACCCCACACACTGCATAATAGTCACTACACCTTAGGCACCGCATATCATCACATGATCCTACATCATCTACACATTACACACTACATTACAAGCTATAGACATTGTGTGTCTTCATACATTCTACACTTTGCATCCTACATACATCATGCACATTCTACTCATACTACACCATACTACTACATATTGTGCATTTTCACACATCATACACATTATCTTACATTTTCCATCCTATATATTACATATTACATCTTGCGTCTTACATATACTATGCATCTACACATCTTAGGTCATCTACACATCTTTCATTACACACCATACACCCTACTACACACATTATCTCATTTTACACATCTACTTATACGCATTGCACTCACTACCCAATGATGCACTCTCATCTCACAAGTTAAATCTTTGACTATTGATGGTATACATCACAAATGGACCTCATCACCCTTACACGTTCATCATTCAATATTTTCTCATGTGACATACCTAGATTAAGTGATATACGCTTTAGGCTACAGGGTCACTTCTTCTACCATCATCTCATAATAGGCTACATCATCAATTTTTTCTTCATCATTTAGTGGTATACACTTTAGGATACATCACCACTCATATTCTATTCATCTTTTCATGATATATGCTTAGGCTATAGAGTCATGCATACTTTATCTTTAGGCCACATATCATCACTACACACTCATCACAACGTGTTGCACATAACACATAGATTTGACCATTTCCCAATGACGCACTCTCATTTATGGTTCATTCTTGATTGCTGAGGGGGCATATTAAATGAACCTCACTACATACAATTCCATTCACTCAAGGGGCACACGGCTCCTATCATTCACTCTGCATTCCATTCCATCCATCCACAACATACTACATTCTATGGTTGCATTTACTCTTGCTTACACTTGCTTTTACATGTATGCTTTATTACACATGCTAGATAGATATCTTGTATGTCATTATCATTATCATACACACATGTACATTCACTTGCTTTCTAGTTGTGATCACAGGCTATACAAGGTTACTACATGCAACATGGATGCTTGACTACCAATCTCATAGTGGCTCCTGGGGCATCCACATTCATATGCTATAGGTGCTATTGTTTCATTATTTTTATAGCACACTACTTTGGTTTATACACGCTTTAACATACGCTTTATCTTTCTAAAATGCTAACGGGTGTTTCATGTGCAACCTTTGTTATGTAGGGATATTGGCTTCCATACTTGTTTATTATATTGTCTACTATTGTTTGTTCTTGTTTGTGGGCTTTGCCCTTTATTTTATGTGCACACTTGTTTGTTTATGCGCCACTACAGCCTTGAGTGTCTTGCAACACCGTGAGTGGTGTCCCATGTTTGCAATCCACTTTATGTGACCTACATTGTCTTCTCGGTGTTTACATTCTCTTCTTATGTTCTAGATTACAAATTATTTGTTTGGCCTACACTTGTTTTCTACATGCATGTTTATACTAACACTCATACATGTTCGGTCCTATTTTGGGCTGCATTCTCCTATCCGTGACGTCACATGTGCCCTCAAAGAGGGGGCATCATTTGGGTTTACACATAGTACCGATACAGTTCATTTTTCAGTTTTTTTCCATGACACAATGGGTTATATAGCAAGTGGGTTTAGACCAATCTACAAACTCCATACACAACGGATTTTAAGAGACAGGTGTCCTTATCACATTTGGGAGTAATTAAAGGATAAAGGATAAACCATACCTTCCTCTCTACACTACCATGGCGTTGGATCTCGTTAGGAAACAAGGGATAAAATATGTGGAATAATCCTCACGAATCGCAACAGCAGAAACTAATATGCAAAAATATTACAAATCTCAAATAAAATTGTAGAATAAAATAACACAACACAAAGAGATAGTATTTAACGTGGTTCACCCAATTTGGGCTACGTCCACCAAGAATCACTTGCTCAAATTTTATTACAAGCCACCGCTCTCTCAATACAATACCCAGATCTCGTTTGGAGCTATGCTCAACAAACTCTATAGAATTCACACCCGAATTCAAAACACATTTGCAATGTTACATTATGTCTACCATATGCACAAAACCATATAAATAGACAACTGCTTAAGCAATTTTACAAAACCGTGGGTATCAAAACCATGGGCCAAAACCGTCCCATAAACCTATGGGTCAAAAACCCGCCCATATGAGAAAATCATGTTTCTGATATATCGGGCACGTTTTAAGGCCCAAAAACAACTTTAGAAAGTGTACAACACTCTTATTATGCAGCCTTCAACACTTTCTCACATGAAAACAGCTCCACAACCTAACAGATCACCCAAAACCTAGACAAGACAGAGATCTCTTGACTCTCAAGAAGCGAAGCATCTGGTTGGAGGATAAATCAGACTTTCCTCCCTACACTTCTTTGGCCAATGGCGTGAGATCGCCCAAAAATATTGCATGACATCAACAAGATCCTTTCTACACCCTTTTTCTCATCACAGATTAGGTGCACATGTTCCTTTTTCATTTTCATACTTTATTTACATGTTTTTACATATATACATGTGTTTTTACACATTACACATATACATGCGTATTTGACTACTTGATCGTCTTCTCTTTTGCAAGTATGTCTTTATGGGAAGCGAGAAGTCAACACACACGTAGTGGGTATATTACATATACAATACTAACTATGCAAGTACACTACACACATTAGCATCTACACATGTGATTTCTCCCTAGGTTCACTTTCATCACTTTTTACACTTTTTGCATCTTTAGTCTCCACGCTCCATGTTTTGTTTATCACTCCACGCTTTGTCTAGTCTTTTGGCACACATTCTACATCACTATACATGGATATCAGGTACGCATCTCTATTTACTTTATGTTACCAAGCTTTACGCTCACCAACATAAAGTGGGGGAAAATGTAGACACAAAATCATGCACTTTGAGTAATTATTTAGTCTTGGTCTCATACTACTATTCATATGGTTCTCAAGTGAAAAGAGTAATAATCAACCCATGTCTTTGGCCATTTTTCATTGCTTTCTATTGTTATTTTCGATCTTACACCCATACTCGCCTAGTCTATATTGGCATACCGTGTTTTCCTTATTTCGATTGGGGCCCCTTGGCGCAATGGTCCCCTCTGGGTGCCCTAATCCTCTTTACACTTTCCTCTCACTTTTTGGGCACTTTCTAGC
Organism: Taxus wallichiana var. yunnanensis; assembly: GCA_018340775.1. NCBI lineage: Eukaryota > Viridiplantae > Streptophyta > Pinopsida > Cupressales > Taxaceae > Taxus > Taxus wallichiana. Next base: position 254,169,281 of record CM031236.1, on the reverse strand, counting down.
CATTTGAGCTTCTTATATTTTTGGTGGTCAGCCTTTTCAAGGTTAATTATGAAATTAAAGCAAGAGAACCATATAAATATAAATTTATGTGACCATAATGAGGGACCAAACACTAAGCACTAGCTATCTCCACCTAAGGTTGCATCCATCAAAGGCATTTATAGCTACATTTGCATCCATCTAGATCCATCACAAGGCACAAAAGGATGGTTCATCTACATCACACTTCATATTAGGGGAGTCTATTGTTTCTATGCACACATTTACTACATTCTACATCTAGTTACTTGTTCGCTACTTCACAAAGTGTGACTGACACAAGAGCACCTAGGGCACAATTACACACACACACACACACCTAGAACTACATTGGGTCTGAGATGTAGTGCAATGCTTAGTGATAAGTCCATCCATTTGGCAATTGAGGATAGTCCGACCCTTCATATGCATCTTTATTTTTAGGGTTTTGATGTGTTGTCTGGGGTTTTGCAAGTGATTCTTCCATTTCATGTTTATCGGTGCTTCAACATACATACATCGACATTCACGTGATAGGGATCAAATATAGGCGAACATCCAGTGACACTCCAAAGGAGGTTTTCTAGCCATTTACGTAGACTAGGGCACCCAAATCTCGAACAGGGCACCCACGAGTGCCCATATCCCTCTCCAAGCGCCCCCGAGTCCTATCTAGATAGTCTAGATGTGCACTTTCTCAAGTTCTTGTATGACAGCTTTCCTCCTCCTGTTCATCCGGTCTCCACTACGACATAGTCTTTGCGATACCTGCGAATAACCAAAGGCTCCCCTAACCCTCTTGCACATTAGGGTTTCATATTTTCTAACTTAGATTGTTTGGGTATTATTTCAATATTCTATTATTTCATTTATTTTGTTATTACGTCGAAGGCATTCCTCCTATGGGAAAGGCCTCTTCTGGTCGCTCCTTAATTGGTTTAAATTTGACGGCCGCTTTTGACATTTTTGGATTGATTAAATTTGACCACCGTTAGCCTTTTTTTTGGTTTTTAGTTGTTTTAATCGGCCAAGAAAATGTTGCAGCGCTGGTGGATCGTGAGGATTCAATGCGTGTGCTTTCAGAACTAATGCCAATGGCGGCTTCAAAATAAATCAATGTGAGAATTGAAAAGTGCCACTCGAAGATTGTGAAAATATCGGGTCTCTACAATTGAGTGTGTGCCCGCATTCAACACCAAAGGCGACATTGTCTTACAATACGAAGTGGAAGAAAATAATGAAAAATATCATCGAATGGGATCGTTAATGCATTACGCTTAAGAAAAAACAATCTCTTTAATCTACATACTATTCATAATTATTAGTGGCATGTTCTCCCGTTTTCTACGCGCATAATATTCTTTCACTAATTTTTTAGTTCGTATAAAGACCTTTTCATGAAAAAGAAGAAGAATGAAATTTCAACTCTAATGAGGGAATAACAATCGAAGCAAAAATTTCTCGTAGGGTAATTGCTAAAACATGGGTTTTTTTCCATTTATTAAAAATAAACAGATTGCTTTTAAGTTTTTCTTTTCCCTTTTATGGGTTGCTGAATTCTTAGGTACGACTGCCACCTAGACGTTATCCAGCATACAATATAGTATATCGGATGTACAACACTACATATATGTTATGTAATCTATCTTGTACCTTGTTGTTTTCTACTCAAAATATGGTCAAATGTAGTTGGTAAGGCGTTGTAGTTATAGGTAAGAGGTCACATGTTTCAAATCACAATCATTTTGATGTAACTTGTTAAACATATACCCAAATTAATGAACATATAAAGCATGATAAAAAACTCATCTTGAACATATAATGTGGCAATTGTGTGTTTGATTTTTGTTGTTAAAAATTTTGTAATATTGTTTTTCTGAATATTACCTTTCTTCATAAGGTCCTTGACATGGCTTGGTAACAAAATACTAGAACCATTGGTGATGTAGAAATTGTTCCAATTTGTCTCTTTGTTGAATTTTGTAATGAGATTGTTAGGTCATTGAAAGGATTGCAGAGATAACTTGGGTTTGAATTTCAAACAACTATTTATCGACTGCAAGACTTTCTATCTATGATGATCACCTTAAAAACTTATCTTTATAAAGATCTTATCTACTTACCCTTTTTTCAATCAAGACAAACTTAATTGTGTTATTGTGTTCACTTCCTCTCTATTCAATGTAATTCATACTACTGTACCAAAACAAGAACGCATAATTCCACCTGAGCATCGCAATTTAGTGCTCTTGGACAACAATGGTACTAAGAATGGTGACCTCGTAGGAAACCCTGGTGTTGCATCCTTTTGCACATTCCAGTCAAATAGTGTTTTGTGAAATCACCTCACCAAATCTCACAAACAAATGCCCATCTCAAAAACCACCATTGAGGTACATCCCTGTAATTCGTCATTAAGCGTACATGCACATCTGGTCTGCTTGTGTTCATAGAAGATATGCTCGCTAAGGATTTCACCGTGCATATGAAGTGTTGATCATATTTTTACTTGTAAAGGATATTCTAATGAAGATGTATTAAAATATGAATCACCCCACAAATTGAGGAAAATGGGAGTAGGAGACATCTGCAATCGCACAAAAATACAAGGAACGTGTAAAAAAATTAGACAAGTAAAAAACAAGAAATTTAATAAAAAAATAAAAAATAATATTCCTACACTTGCAAAATCAATCACACCCCTTATCAACATCAACTACAAAATAATAAGTATCCCTCTAAATCAAATAGCATTTATCAAGTTCGACATTCACATTACATTGTACACATGCAATTGTTAATTTTATTACCCATGTAGCATTAGATTACATTGGAATAAATATATTTTAGTTAATCATCGACAACTCTATAATAGCATTATTACTATTGTCATTACTAATAAATATAGTAATAATGATAATCATGATAATCATGATTTATAATTTATCATGCGGTTAATAATATAAAATAAATTTTTAAACTATATATATTTATGTGTTCGAGAATAGGAAATATAATGTTAGATCTGTATATATAAATTATGAGTTATATGATTAGTGCCGGAATAGACTATGAGGATAAAAGTGATTATAATACAGATAGTTATGGAATAGTAATAATAAGATTTATCAAAATAAATAATAAAATAAAACAAAGGATCATAAATATAAATTTAAATATATATATATATATAGTAAATAGATTAAACTATTGAATGCTTTGGTGGCCAGAGGAATTATGGAGTTGGTGGAGCAGGTGGAGCTTTGATGGTGGGTAGTGAAATGTGGCAGTGGGGAAGCCTCACACGCATTTACTCCAACCATTTGGTATGTGCCAAATGAGATAATTGGAACAGAATATGATCAAGCCATGTGAACTGTTTGAAAACATACTTTAAAAATAAGAAATGTGTTTTTCATGGAGTGTGGCACTTGTTGTATATGCTCAAATGGTTTTTTTGAAATGGTTGTGGAAACTGGTTTTTATGTTAGGTAGATTTTGTTTTTTTCTAGTGTTGTAGTTGGTATGTATGAAAAATATGGAAGTGTAAACAAGGCATGCAACCGATTAAAGGAATGCCTCAAAAAAATGTGGCCTCATGGGATGCATTTATTGTTGGATTACACAAGTGGTTTTTTTTAATCAACTTTGGAAATGTCCAAGAAAATTCATTTAAACATGTCCAAATGTGATCAGTCCCTTTCTTCCAACATTCTTGTTTCATGTGCCAAGTAGGAGCTCTAAACCTAGGTTTTAATGCCACCAAAATGGGAGGGGGATGGATATGTATATATTTTTACAAGGCCTTATAGCTACAAACACTCTGGTTGGTAGTGTGTGCACAAAATGGTGTTCTCAATGATGCCTTAGAGCTTTTCAAGGAAACGCCTCAACCAGATGTCCTCTCATAAAATGCCACGGTTACATGATTTTCAAAATGGGTTCGTTTAAAAGTCTTAGAAGTTTTCATGGAATGTTATTGATGGGTGTAGAGCATGACTTCACATCATTTTTCCACATGCTTCTTACATGCGCCATGATGGGAGCCTTGGTATAGGGTATGCACATCCATCAAGCATAGAAAACATGTTGTTTTGGCAAGATATTGTAGTTTTAAGTACCCCGGTAGTCATGTATGCACTTAGTTGGAGGGTGTGAAATGTGGGACCTTGTGAACCATTCAACTAAATACCTTAAACATAAAGAAAAGGCTCTCATTAAAATCTAATCTCTAGATGCACAAAATGGTTTTGTTGAAATGGCTATAGAGACCTTCAAGAAAATGCAAATGGAGGAGTTATTTGAATGCACACAAACCATTTGACAAAATTCCTCTTGAGATGCAGAATTGAGCTCCACAACCTTGACTGTTTCCACTTTCTCTATGCATGGTCTTCTCGTAGACACTAAATCATGCACTTTAGGTACATGTCTAGGTCCTAATCACATACTACTATTCATATGATTCCTAAGTGAGAAAACTAGCAATTGAAAGCTATATTTGGCCTTTTGTATGTGTTTCATATCTTCTTTCTAGCCTCTTACACCCTACAACCAATTGATACTTTACTTTTTTATCTTTTATGACTCTAGACACCAAAGTGCCCAGCACAAGATGCTAGTGCCCAGAACACCCCCATCATTTTGGCCACCCTTGACCTCCCTTTACTTTATTTACTTTACTTGCTCCTTTTCGGCATATTTTATCTTTTAGGCATCTTGTTTTCTTATGGGTCGGCCTTCCAATTGTTAATTGTGAAATTCAACTAAGGGAATCATATAAATACAAATCTATGTGACCATAATAAAGGACCAAGCTCTAAGCATCTATTACTATCACATAAGGTTACATCCAAAGGAATTTCAAGAGCATCAAAACATCCATCTAGCTTCATTCAAGGGACAAGGGATTGCATTTTCTACATACATGCATAGGAGGGGAAGTTTATTTTTCCATCCATGATTTGTTTACATTGTTATATCTAGTTATTGCTTGCTATCAAGTGCATCTTACACAAGAGCCACCTAGGGTATGATTCTTGCACACACACACACAAGAAATACATGGAGTCTGAAATGTAGTGCAACACTTGGGCATAAGTTCACTCATTTGGTGACTATCGGGTCAATCTTAATCTCCATTTTTATCTTTTTCTTTTTAGTATTTGATGAATTTTTGGGTTTTGCAGCGCTCTTCTCTCAGTAGGTTACAAATGAATCATGCGGACATAGTACGACACACACAGGGTGACAAACAAAAAGACCAACGACCATCTTGAAACATAGAAGAAATAAATTTTTAATTTTTTTCACAATCATGGGTACCCAAAGCAATCAGCAACACCCTAAGTGCCTTGACCTAGCCCAGTGCCCTACCTAACTTGTTTTGATAGTTTCACAATTTTATGGGTTTAGTTACAATAATCTACCTTCCGATTTTATCATTTTTCCAGCATCATACCTCGGGATCAAGTGCGAAATCAACTAAGTCTCTCATTTCTCTTTTGCACTTAGGGTTTTAATTTCCATTTTCTTATTGCTTAGGTCAAATCGGTACTTTTTATTACTTATTTATCATATGTGACTCGAAATATCTACAGCTTTACAAAAAGTTTATTTTTGTTAAATCATCTTCTACCTTTGTTTTTCACAATTTTCATACTTTTAGTTCTTCATTTGCAACATAATAGAAATTTAAACCCATGGAGTATATTGCTTTTGGTTATTTAAAATGAAATTGTAGTGTAAACCAATAAAGTGTTACCTTGTGTCTTACATAAACTGATTGTTACTTTGACCATCAGTTGTGTTTATAACCACAACCTCTTTACATTTTTAAACCAAAGTATCAAGTGGGGTGTTCATGCCCACTTGTACTAGTGAGAGTTAGATGAGTCATCAGCTAAAACAACCATTTTGTTTACCTTGCAAAGTTAGTAAAATGCATTTTTAGAGACTCGCAAAACATCCTTTTGACCCCGTAAAAGAGATGTCAAGTCAAGTTTTTTATGTTCCTTGTCATATGGGATGTCAAACCAATCCTTAGATCAACCTCAAATTATTGTTTGTGATTCTTTTTCCCACCCCTTTAGGAGCCCCATTAATTATTTTTGTAGTTTTGAAAAGTTGATGAAACTCAAAATATGGGTTTTGTTTTGGCTTGCAGTTTTGACCTGAGTGAGGAAATGGAGATCCGCCTTCACAAAACTCTAGTATTTTTACATGAAAATTTCTTACAACCCTTATTTGAGAGAAAACAACTCACTAGTTAGTTTTGAGAAGGGGTTTTATAGGCCTTTGGTCATTGTTTGACTAGGTCAAACTAGTTCGATTATGACAGTGACTCCGGAAAACTAGTTTCCATTTAAAAACCGTGCACCAATTCTAATTTCTATCAAGTCATGTGAATTATCGGTATATGAGAGTATGTAGGAAGTTTCCCATTATGCTTTTACCATTGGAAGTCAATTTTTTAACACAGTTTCTTATCCCCTAAGCTAAAATTGGGCATTTTCACAAACTAGTGGGAAAATGTGAAAGAAGGTCATAGGACCCTCATCAAGACAAGTAACCGATGAGAAAATTATAGGAACTTATAAATGAATGTATGGAACTCTATTTTGTGTTTTGTTTTGAGAAATTTGATTGTCGGAAAATAGTGTTTTCTCTCTCCTCTCTCTTCTCTCTCTTTTCTCTCTCCTCCTTTAGTTAAGAAATGAAGTGAAATGAAATGAATGTATCTCTAACTCTCTCTTGTTGTGTGTGAAGTATTATGATTATGTGAATGGAAAAATAAAAGATGTGAATTATGCTAGATTTAGGTAGATGTCATGCCAACAATTGTGCTAACCATGTGGTGGTTGCAGTACCACAGACACGGAAAAAAAAGTGTACTAGTGATTTCTTAGTAACCTATTAATTGGGGAAAATGTAATTGTATAGGTTATATCAACAATATTGTTATATATCAAAATGTCTATTATGGAATTTTGTGATGAGCAAGTTATTATTTTGGGGTGTTTGGAAATGGGCATTTAATCATGGGTGTTAAATTGATTCATGATTATGTATTGTAAAAAGGTTGGATGTTTATGTTAACTAAAAATGAATTTGACCTTGTATAGTGCATTTCAGTGTGAAATTAATGATTAAATCTCTGTGTGTGTGTGTTATTACCTTGAAATTGTAGGAAAGGAATCTAAATAAAATAGTCAACCTTAGTATAAAACCCTTGTATGACTACCCTTCTCGTGTGATCCTTCATAACATAAAAACTAAAACTTTAAGGTGAACCTAAATAATTATACTTGATGGAACCTTATAGCTTTCAAGTTCATCATGTTGCGACATTGTCACGAACCCATCTGGTGGGAACAACAATAGTTAAATGTTGTATTCTTAAGTATGTGGCTTCCCCTAGGAATGGTAATCGTGTGTGTAGTGAATGAATTTACTCCCTTAAGATAGTACTTCATGGGAAACCAACTTCAATCTAATGCAAACCCTCTTGGGCCGACACATCAATAGAAATAGGGGGTTTAGTTGTCAATATCGGAGTTGTCTTTGAAAGACAATTTGAGGTTTGGGGTTATGGATGAATTCCATTCCTATTTTTAGTTATCAACTTGGCTTATTGTAATACGATATTAAGATATAAATGTAGAAAATAAAAAATTGTAACTAATGCTTAGTCTATGGAAGTGTGTTCATGAGATGTTGTCCCAAGAGAAAAGTGAAATTTGATCCTCCTTGTAACTTGTTTGAGCCTTCCTATGTTGTGAGAAATAAGCTCATGTCATGTAAAAATTAATATGAACCTAATCAATGATTAAAGTATAAATAACAAGAAAGAACCGTGAACCTTAACCCTTTAAACAATAGATTTTTCCCTCTTGTTCTCACACTAATCCTATTGGGTAATGAAGGTATGATGCAAAACTAAGTAAACATGTTTCTTTAGAAATGGATCCTAGGGATAAGAACTAGTAGCCTTGTGTGTACATAAATGTCCCTATTAATAAATCAATTAGAAATTAATTGAACCAAAGTAAATGAAACCCTTTAAAGTTGAATGTTAAATGATATAAAGGAAATTTAGTCTAGAAATAGAAAGAAAAATGTATGTTCATATATTAAGTGCTTTCAAAATCATTAAGATTAATTATTGAAATATGATTGTAATAATTATGAACCATGAAAGTATTGTATCGTGGGAAGTGCCTAACCGTGAGTTATATTGTAGTTGGATCATTTTTTTCCTTTGTCATTTGGGAAATGTGATCATTGTTTGTCCTTTCCATTTGGGGAAATGTAGTCATGTTGTGCATCATGTGTTTCATGTGGTTATGTTCTCTTTTTTTTGGGTGAGGTTTCATCATTGATTATTTGGAGGAATAAGGTGTAGCTAGTGAAGGGAGGAATAAGGGTAATGTGTGTTTTCTTGGAGGAACCAAAGGAATTCGTGGCTAGTCTTAGTGGAGGGATAAGTGCATGTTATAATGGAGGGATAAGGGGCCTATCGAAGTTGATGTGGTGTGTATGCTTTGGAGGAACCAAAGGCTAGCCAAGATTCCTTCTTGGAGTGATAAGGGGTAGTTGTAATGATGACCTCTCCCCTATGTAAGCCTCTTAGGTAGGCTTGGTTATGTGTGTCGTCTTTCCTTGTGAATCCAATCACTTCTCATCTTGTGGTACATGTGGGTCCATGTTGGTATAAATTTCTTGTGTGATGTTGAGTTATCCTAAGTGATCCTATGTGGTATCATGTAACAAGTAATGAAAGTAATCAAAAGTATTTTGGTAATTCTATTGTTGTATATGTGTGTCTAATTTTAGTGGGTGTTATAGTGGGGTAATAGATCGATAGGGTCATTCCTAATTAATAACCATATCTCTTTAATACATGGGTAAGCATCATCCATAGATAGGGATTTGGGGGCATACCATATGCTAATTTAAATTATCACTTAACTCGCGCATATTGGTATAGTTCCCCTACTTGAAACCAATCCTCTAACCACATAGTCCTTCTCATACGCCACAACTCTATGAAATACTCTGTTGAAATGATAAAATATCTGCATGGTCTCCATACAACTCCTCATTGGATCAACTTGTCCAACATATCCTTATATGACATAGTTTCCAAACCTCACCTTTTGGGTAGTACCCATCAGTGCTTTGCGAATATCTTAAGATGGGCCCAATCATCTTGTGGTCCACTAATTTTCTACATAATTATTATATGTTCATAAGCCCATATGTGCAACAATGTCACTACTACTATACCACCTCTATGACTCTCTATAAAAAAACTATTCAAATCTCTATAATGGTGGGCCAACATATAATGGCCCCATGCATACCTAACTCCATCTTCCTCTATAGAATGAAATATATACCCTATCATGTATGATATAGATACTCCACCTCCATCCTAAGCCACAAATGAAGCTAATAACACACAAATAAACATATGCACTCATAGAATGTTAGTTAGAATAATAGAGCTCAATTGAATATATGGATCTACCATGCTACCTAAGCCCAACCAAAATCGATGTGCCCAACATATATATCGACAATACATGTGTTTTCTCTCCAACTATTGAAAACTAAATATTTGATACATGTCCTCCAAAACAACATTCATCTCACCTAAGAAGAGCCAAAATGTGAAGGTGTCAACACTCCACTACTCATACAACACAATAATCAAGTGTATGTTCGGGAACCTCCCCAATATATTGATGTGCCATATTATAGCTTTATCTAAAGTATCTCAACCCTCATCCTCTAAGCCCAAGGAAAACAATTCCTCCTTATTGTACCCTTTATGGAACTCTCCGATGTGAACATCTTTCTCGCAATCACAAATCAAGTAAACACAAAAAGTATTAGCACATCTAATATCGATGAACAATCATACTTTTATACATAATGAAACATATTTTCTTTTATCATACACTACACTATATTATAGCCTAAACTATACAACTCAAGGTAGGACCATGTAGTACTGGGCATCCCAAATTGTAGGGTTCACTATATAAGTCAAAATTGGACCCTACTCTAATACTCACCATATCGTACTAAAATTTGAAAAATAATATTTAAAAAAATTTCAACATTTACAACTATTTTTAGCCAAAATCATAAATTTTCAATGTTAATCAAATCACTAGATGTTTGCAACTAAATGGCATCAACCACATAGTCAAATCACAATCATAAAACCTCCCTAACACGTGAAATCATATCTAACCAAGAACAACACTTACTATAAATTACTATTCAAATGAAATGACTTACTAATTTTCTCAATTACTATTTATATTAAATTTACCCCTTTGGCATATTAATATCAAAATAAATCAAGCTTTACAATTCAAGTAATACATCAAACTTCACTAGATGATATATTAACTTCTACTTATCATTTTTCTACACCATTTGTGACATAGGGATCCTTACTTCCCTAAATTTTTCATTGTTATGTGACTTCACTAAATATCACACTTATTATGGTTGTTCCTTGGCTCTTATCTAGCATTTTTATTTCACTTTTACTAAAATTCAATACTAATACTATTTATATACACACTATTTCAATCAATACTTGTTTATTCTATCTACAACTCTTAGCATACCCAATTACCACCAATAAGTCTTTCTAATCTCTAATATTAATTACTTTCAACTCACAAAATCCCATTGCATTCAATCTCTTTCATTAAAAGGACGAAATTATATTGGTTGGCTATACAAGGTCACCCTCTTCTATACAAATCAATATACAAACATGATGACTCAACGGTCAAATTCCAGCTACAAAGATGTGTTGAATATGTATCAAACCTAAATTAATTACAAGATATTATAATAATTAATTTAGTCTAGGATTGAATAATATGTTACATGGAAAAATAATTTACGTTAAAACCATTTAGAGTTATACAATGGAAACCAAGTTATTTGCGAGCATGCCAAGATGATAAAAGTAATTGGAAACACAAGTAGGGTTTTGAGGATGACTTGGCTGATTTAGATTGACCTTTGACTACTTCATTGTTGAATATTGGAGGATACATATTATAAATATGCCCAAATCAATCATTTCTTTCTCAAATCATATAGGGGTAGGATCATATAAAGGAAAGGAATGGATTCTACAAACAAACCAATTTGTACGGTCTTGGAAAGGTAAGTGGTAGGGTTCTTATTTTTCTTACATCACTTAGTGATCATTGTGTGATAGTTTGATATCTTCAAATTCACTTGTAACCCTAACTTTGTACATGTTTCTAGAAAAAAACCAAGCCTCTTACAAGAACCTCTAACACTCATTAGATTAAAAATAAAATATGAAAATACTTGATTCAAACTCACCTCAATGGTCACCCCATTTGTGAGTAATTGAGCATTACTACATATCAAACTCAAGGTAGTTCTCATATTATGTTGTCTCGAGTGTACATACAAATAAAACCATTAACCTAGCCTTTTCCCTTGTATTTCCACACCAATAATGGGCTATGCTTCCTAGCTACCATAAATCCCTTTATGTTCATATGTTCAAAAACACATTTAAGCCCTCAATTGTTGTGCTAAGTAGTATAAAGATAGTATTATTACTTTCTTATCTCAGTTGTTGGTACTTATACATGTGTTTTCTAGATAATAAACCTTAAGGTTATGTTATATATATAGGTGCCTATCACTTTGAAATATGAATCTTAGTGGCATGCAAAGATGGCAAAAAACCATAAGATGTGAATATAAAAGAGCAATGAAAGGACACAATGGGTAGAAAGGAACCAAAAATAAAAAGGGTCAAGATTTTATATCTCACCAAGACCATATGATAACCCCAGAAAAATTTGTAAAGTCTTGGACCAAAGTCACCAAAAGTATAATAGAAAATTCCCACTTGGCCGAGATATCTATGACACATCATAAAAACAAAAGAAACATCAAGTAAATAATAAATTAGAATTCAAATCAAGTGATGTAAAAGTGAACATCAAGGACTTGCACCACTAAGACCTAGAGTCCCACATATATTAAGTTTTATAAAAGCATGATGTAATAATTATTTGGGAAAAGTTTAGTATCTACATAATACTAAAATTACCAAGTTACAAATGAAAGTACCATTTCATTTATTATAAATATAGGGGGTTAAAAATTATCAAATTCGTAAACCATTAATACTATAGTTACTAATACACCTATACAATGCATGGTGGGGGCATGAGATTTCATCTCTTTCAACTCAGTAGGGTTTTAAAATTTGGGACATAGATCAGTCTATAGAAATGTGGTCCCATAAGTTGGGAAGTGTTATTTTGGGGTGACTAGAAATCTTTGTGACAATATTTCATTGGTGCCGAAAACCCAATTCCCAACTATTTTGAATCACCTATTGGGGATTGATCACCCTAAATCTCCGTAATCACAAATGTAATCTACATATCTTTAAGTACACATTTTACACCTATGATACAATTTAACAATGAAGATACATTTTCCCAATCTTTGTGGGGTTCAACCAATGACCTACATTATTCACCATAATATGATTACTATCTCAACATGCCTATGACTCTCTTAGCTTCAACACTATCAGGTATTATTATTTTCTCTTTTAAACTAGAAAATTTTATGCACTAGCTTAAAGGGAAATGTAGATACAAAAATTTGTAAAAATCCTTTTTACATAATGTTTTTAGAAACATTTATCTATATCGGCCTTGAACATGAAACTAGAACTTAGTGGCATAAGTCCTTGTTGTTTTACTCTTATATTGCTTGATTGTCTTCTAGTTTTTGACTTGTTTGAATATTTCATATGCTTTTGTGTCGTGTCATAGAGATATTTGGCATTTTTACTTTACTATTTTACTTTTATTGACTTTGGTGCGGACCATACAACTCGATTAAGATTGTACTACAATCTCGACTCAAGCCATACCCGCCCCATTTAATTTTTAGTCTATTTTTCTTATTGGGACATTTTGTTTCTCTTTTACTTCCACACCTTATGTTTTGGGTCAGCCTTGTATGCCACTAGGATTTAAAGTTGAAATTAAGGACTCCTATATAAACAAGCTAGCTCTAAGCATTTATCATCTAGAAAGAACCTATCTATATATCATATAAAAAATAGGAAAAATAGGAATCACAATAGAATACTACATACCATAACACAGGGGAAAAGTTTTAGATTCTACATTTGCATACAAGGATTTCAATTAGGAAAATTATTTATCCTATTATCAATGTAGAAGTATGGGACAAAAGATAGATCAAGGGTTTAATTGCATGCACAATCACACAATGCACTAGGAAAATGTGGTCACAAAATCATGCACTTTAGACATTTATTTATCTCAGTCTCATACTACTATTTAGAAGGTTCTTGAGTAAAGAAAGTACTAATTAACCCCTATCCTTTGGCCATCTTGTTTATTTTATTTCATAATTTGTGACCTATTGCACCCATATGCCCAGCCATTTCCAACATCCCACGTAATTTTAGCCTCGGTTGAGGTGCCTAGATTTAATACTAGGGTGCCCATGGGCACCTGGTCCCACCTAGGGGCACCCTGATCCTTCTAGCACTTTCCTGTTATTTTTGGGCCTCTTCTAGCTATTTTTCATAGTTATCTTTCTTGGGGTCGGCCTTTTCGGGTTAATTATGAAATTAGAACAAGAGAACCCTATAAATATAAAGTTATGAGACCATAATGAGGGACCTAGAATCATACACTACTATCACTCCATCTAGAGTTACATCCATCTATTGCATTTGCATCCACATAGCTCCATCATCAAGGCACAAACTAGGACAATCTGCATCACACTTCATAGGGGGAGGGATTCTATTTTATTCCATGCAAACATTCTACTACATTTTCTACATTTAGCTATTGTTCGCTACTTCATAAAGTGTGACTGGGACAAGAGCACCTAGGGCATGACATGCACACACACACACAAAACTATATTTGGGTATGAAATGTAGTACAACGCTTAGTTAGTAAGCCCACTTGCTTTGGTAGTGAGGTCGATTCGAGCCATTCATTTTGCATCTTTTTTTTTTATGGTTTTTATACTTCCTTTTGGTCTTGTGCATGTTATTTCTTCTTCTTGTAATATTTGGAACATTTGGCGTAGTATAGTGAAAGTGACGTGATAGGAAGTGAATATTCCAAATCACCTTTCAACCCTATGAGTATCGATTCTACAAATCTTCTACATAGACCAAGGCACCTGATTACGAGACACTGGCACCCACAACCACCTGACCTCCTCCGTGTGCTCTAGTCCACCACATAATCCAAATCTATCCTCTCTGCAAAGACCCCAAAGATAGTCGTTCCTACTTTTTAATTTTATGTGCATCATTACATCATAGTCTAACAATCATTCATTATCAATCGAGTTCTTTCCTTTCCTTCTTTCACATTAGGTTTAGTATTTCATTAGTTTATTTACTTATCTCATTTACATATTGTTTTAGAACATTTACTTATTGCGTTATATGTCCTCCTAGATTAGATTAACTATATTTTACTACATTAGTTTAGTCAATTTTAGTTAATCATAAAACTAAATTGAAACTAAAATACGATGTAGTGCTCAATGAATCAAGAATGGGGTGAGCGTTGAGGTCAATATGGTTCAAACATTTCATTTTTTTATTATTATATAATATGTGTTTTGGATTATTTCATCATACATTATTGGACCATCATGTGAATATTCATTTATCACATAAAAATAAAGTATTAGTTGTAATAGAGTTCTTCTACGTAATTTACTTCTTGTTTTCTTAATGCGATTCACCGATGGTAATTATGAATACTTGTACTATTAGTTCCTTCCTCACTACCCTAATTATATAATTAATGACCAAGAGAGTATTTAATCTCATACACTTCGTGAACTTCTTAACTAAGGATTGTCATTGATTTTCTCGTAGTAAGACAAATATGATTTAAGCCTCCATAAATAGGAATAATGTGATTGTACATTTCACTACATAAATGATAACATTATAAGATATTGGTTTTCAAGACCTACAAGTTGTATTTTAATCATATCTCTCTCGAATAATTTACCAATACACACCTTTTGTTAAAATTTTATAATTTTTATTGATAAGATTCGAGATATAATTGATTTACCAAATGTGCCTTAGATCATACTATGAGAGGATGAGAGCTATAAAAGTCACTTCCAAGAATTTAAAAGAGTTTCATCACTAACCAATTATTGAATAAGGTTTTTACTCATGTCATGCACATTCTCAAACACTTAAACCTTGCCAATAAACTTTGTTCATAGAAATCCAATACATTTTTAGACAGAACACCAAAGTGAGTAATCACAATCATGGTAACATAGTACTAAATCTTGTAATGTCAATACATACACTACTTTTGACATGTCATACAAACTTTGTACACCTTCTTAAAGTATGGATTAGGATATGCAATATCAAATTAACCATAAAGTGGCTCGGTGTTCACTTGTTGATTGTACAAAATTAGAAATATAAAGTTTATCAATGAAAGTTGATATTTACCTCTTGGTCTTCTCAAATTTGCTCTTAGCATAATTTTTCCCACAACATCATGAATTCATATAAGTACTTTTCACTATCCTAGTAAGAATTCATTCATATAATCACCTACACACAACTATGCACCGAATAAAAATTGATTTCATGAAGAGTATGCAAAACTCATCAAGGACGTTGTTATCACCAATCCTAAAAACACTAAGATAAAAAGTTAAAACAAAAATTTAGAGGACATTTAGAGGAAAATAAAAATAATATTATTAACATCTTAAGGAGGATTCTATTCTCATTCACAAAATACATATCATACATTTAACAATTTAACATTGTCAAATATCTATAAGACCATGGTGTGTCTTCTAACCCACTTTCGGTTCCCATTTGCTCATAAATACCTATATTTTATAGTCCTTTATTTTCTCTTATTATAATGAAGGAAGATTTCCAAATACCAAACTTGGGATATGGTTGTAACTCTTTCCCAAAACTCTCAAATATGCCAAATTTTACCTCTAATGTGAGGACTCTTTAAGATATTGTTCATATAAACTTACTTCTTGATTTACCTTTGATTGACTCAATATATATATGCATATATATATATATATATATATGCATATATATATATATATGCATATATATATATATATGCATATATATATATATATGCATATGCATATATATATGCATATGCATATATATATATATGCATATGCATATGCATATGCATATGCATATGCATATGCATATATATATATATATGCACATATGCATATATATATATATATATATATATATGCATATGCATATATATATGCATATGCATATATATATATGCATATGCATATATATATATATATATATGATATATATATATATGCATATGTATATATATATATATATATATATATATATATATATATATATATATATATATATATATATATATATATGCATATGCATATGCATATGCATATATATGCATATATATATATATATATATATATATGCATATGCATATATATATATATATATATATGCATATATATATATATATATATATGCATATGCATATATATATATATATATGCATATGCATATATATATATATATATATATATATATATATATATATATATATATACATATATATGCATATATATGCATATATATATATATGCTAAATACATGCATATATATATATATATATGCATATGCATATATATATATATATATATATATATATATATATAATATATATGCATATGCATATATATATATTATATTACATCATACTAGAACTATATATATATATATATTACCTTACTATATATACATATATATGCTTATGAGATATATATATACATATATATATGATATACATATATATATATGTATATATATATGTATTTATTCTCATATATGTCTACATATACAAAATGCATATATGTTCAAATTTATCAATATATATATATGTTTATGCTCATTATCATGTTTTACCACCCTTAAATGAAATTTACCTCTCTGATCATTCTCAAATTTATAAACTTACTTCTTGATTTACCTTTGTATTGACTCATTATATATATATATATATATATATATATATATATACATATGTATTCAAATGTGACTTATAGCACATAAAGATAACCTTGGTACTAAAACATGACCTAGATCCTTTATTACATCAACTAGAACTTTTCTATTATCTTACTCAATGACTTTGAGAATTTTCACTTTTTATTACATTTTGAATATATTCTTGGAGTAAAAATAGGTATTTATTCTCATATATGTCTTAGCCTTTGTTCCCAAGTTATCTAGGGTTATGTTCATGCATCATTTTCACCCTTAATGAAATTTTCCTCTCTAATCATTCTCCCATTTTTTGCATCTCCAACTTGACCCTTTCTCTCCTCCCTCAAATCATCTTCCATTCAAGCTTATATTCTTATTTCTTTCCCACATTACATATCCCAAATGTATGTTGTTTAGGAATATGCAACTTTGAACTTCTTCACCCAAAAGTTGGATTTTACGGTGGAAAAACTTTAGAAGGACTTTCACATTCCTTTAGAGAGATATGACAAACTTATGGCCAAGGAGAGAAGCTTAGTTAGTAATTCCTTTTTTTAGGAACACCCCCATGACACCAACCTTCAAATTGTTGTCACAAAAACAAAAGATGATCTAAGAAAGTTTGAAGTTTATAGGGGCCAAGGTGCAAGGATGTGGGCTCGCCTTTTTTGGATCCAACATGGTGATCATGGCTCTAAATATTTTTTCAAATACCTACAACAAAAACAATGTCATGAGCGCATCTCACACATTATTACTAAGGGTGAGGTTGAAATCATTTCCCAAGATGATATCAAGGAGTTTTTTTCTAACATTATAGTGTTGGTGAGAAAAATTGTCGTGTGGAAAATTTTGTAGGTTTCTTTCCAACACTCTAGGAAGAGAATTCCCTCTACTTAAATAGTGCATCTTTCATGTTTGCATGCACAAGTAAAGTGATTTTTTTATCTGTGGTGGCCTTAAAGTTGGAGATCCAACAGGGCACTCCATTGACCCTACGACAAAGCTAGAAATTTCTTGCTAGAGAGGACTTTGTCTGAAAGGTGGGAAAGGGAGTGAGAATGAGAGGTAGGAGAACTAATGTTGCAGTAGAATTTTAGAGCCCTACACACACTAGTTAGAAAACTTTACACATGCATTTTTTAGAAGAAAACAACATGATTTTTTGAGCTACTGGCTAGAGGAAACCATACGTACAAAGACGTACACATTTGTATGCCTTGGAAAACATAAAATTCTTCCTTTATTAGCTTGCAAAATCATAGTTGTACATAGTGAGGAATGGAAGAAATGTGAGGTAGAGAAAACAAAAGAAAATTAGCTATCTCTTTGTTCCTTCACAAGCATTACTCTCTCATGAGATTAAAATTGACAACTAGCTAAGAAGTTTAGAAGAAGCTCAAATGAGGAGCTCATTACAATTTATAGAGAAGAGATGGCTCTTCATCTTCCTAATGACACTTCATATGCCTTTTCCTAACTTTAGACTCTTGATATTCCTAAGAAAATATTAAGTCCCTTTTATATAATCAAGGTGACTTAATTTACATTATGTTTCTAAAGTTATTTTTCAAATAACTTAAAGGCATATCAAAAAGTGCAAACCCCAACGAATAATTAGAACATTTGAAGAGAGAGAAATTTGGGGGAGGAAGAGAGGAGAGAGAGAAGGAAGAAGAAGGGGAGAAGAATGATGTTGACATGAAAGATCCACCTCGATGAAGTCCACAGATCCTTCCAGATGACTTGATGGAATGTCCCAATGTGATGATCTCTAAATCCCTAAACTATTTGCACCCCGAGAAGCTCCTTTGGATGGTTCAAGGACACCTTGGGTTAAGTGTTCAAAAAACTTGTTAAATGACTTCACTAATGACCATAAACACTGACTCATAAAGATCCTTTCCAAAGAGATAGGAGCTCAAAACCGATCATGTCAAGTTGAATGAATTGTTTCATCGATGACCACAACTTCCACCCTGCACATGATATACCTGTGACCCAAACCATGTAGTGAGTGTTAAAAGACACACTCAGGTTCTCCCGAGATGAGCTCTGAAATATCTACGAGAGATGTCAAAGATGCTCCTTGTGATAATGTTATGACCTACTGGCGAAGATGGTATATTGAGGAGATAGGAAATGAATCTTGGTGAGGGAAATATTTGGCGATAGTGAAAATTCCCATTATGTAAACTTGAATCATGTTGTCTCTTGACACTTACTATATTTAGAGAGCACAACTTTGAGTTTTTTAGTAAGTGTGAGGACTCATCTTCTTGGACCCTTGCATGATTGGAATTCTTTGTCCTCTGTTTCTAACATTGCTTCTTGAATGTGACTTACTATTAATAGTGAGTGCCAAAATGGGGACTTACTATTTTTAGTAAGCATCAGAATCTACCTCTCCGAGCTCCAACTATAGCTGCCAACTTGAATGTCTAACTCCCAGTACACTCCCTTTGTGAAATCTTCCCTCAGAACAACTTACTATTTTTAGTAAGTGTTTATGAGACAACTTACCATTTTTAGTAAGTGTAAAAGTCATATTTTTCAAACCTCAATCGACTATGGTAGCTTGAATTCCTTCTTCACACTATGTTCCTCTCACCTTCTAAACCAACTTGCTATTTATAGCAGGTGCTTATGGGACCACTTACTATTTTTAGTAAGTGTCAATTGTGAGCCGAGATGACCTTTTCAATGATTTTTTCCTGCGATACTTCCTCTATGTTCACCGCCTTCTTCACAACTTCTTCAAGTGATGACTTGTAAATTGAGAAACAGGGGCGGAAGCCTAATTAACTTTATTAATCTCAATCAACCATTTACATATGAATGAGCTGCAATACTTATAGGTATTGAACAGCTGAATACAAACAAGAAACAAAGTTACACAGGTGCAACCATATTCCTAAATCCATAAGCTTCCAATATTACATCCGGGAAGCATAAAAATACAATCAAACAATTATATTGTTAAAACAATATAACAACTCCCGTATTGTTCAAATACAAACAATAAGATGGTTATAATTAAATATAACCATATAAACAATAATAAATTTATTAATATGCAATGCATAATTAATTAGGATAATAATAATATTTTATCCTAACATTCCCCCCCTTAATTGTGCATTGTCTCAAGGGATGAGGAGAGGAACTCTCTGAACAACTTGAACTTGTCATGTGCAAGTGACTTTGTGAAGATATTTGCTGTTGTTTAGCTGTTGGATAAAATTGAAGTTGGATGTTGTGCTTCAACACATGTTCACGTATGAAATGAAAATGTACCTCAATTGCTTTGTTCTCTAGTGAAAAACTAGATTGCAAACAATTTTGATAACACCTTCATTTTCAATATACATGGTGGTCGGTTTGTCTCCTGTGGTATTCCAAGTCCTTCAAATATGTGACGTAACCATATCACTTCACGTATAACTTCTCATGCGAGAATGATACTCAGATTCTGTGGAAGAGCAAGAAACGAAGTGTTGTTTCTTACTTCCCCATGATATTGGTCCAAATCCCATAAAGAATACAAATCCAGAAGTGGATTTTCTATCATCAATGTTACCAACATGATCTGAATCCAAATATCCAATCAAGAATAAGTTGTCATTCTTCTTATATTCTAGACCAAGATCCACTGATCCTTTGAGATATCTCAAAATGTGCCTTGTTGCTTTCCAATGAAAAACTTTGGGTTCCTGTATGAACCTGGATAGATAGCTCACTGCAAAGTTGATATATGGTCTAGTGTAGGTCATGTAAATGAGACTCCCAATCAATTGTCGATAGAGAGTGGCATTTACCATAAGAGATGGATCTGAACAAGATAATTGTAACTGCTTCTCCATGGGTGTAGCAATTGGTGTGCAATCCATCATCCTAAATTTCTCAAGTGTTGTCTTGGTATATTTCATCTGAGAAACAAAAATGTGATTCTCTTTCTGTCATACTTCCAATCCAAGATAATAATGCATCACCGAGATCTGTCATGTCGAATGATTGATTAAGATCTTTCTTCATTGCATCGATCATCCTCATTGAACTTCCAATGATGACTAGATCGTCGACATAGACAATGATAATCACAATCTCCCCCTTGCTTTTGAGGTAAAGATTGGGATCGTATGGATTTCTAACAAATCCATGTTGTACGAGATGCTCATCAATCTTGATGTACCATGCCCTAGGGTGCTGTTTGAGGCCATATAGAGATTTCCTGACTCTGCATACCTTTGCTTCTTGACCAGGTACTATATATCCCTTAGGTTGAGTCATGTAGAGTTCTTCTTATAAATCTCCATTTAAGAAGGCACTTTTTACTTCCATCTGATGGACTTTCCAACTAAATTGTGCAGCTAGAGAAAGATCATCCTAATCATTTTGATCTTAGTTATGGGAGAAAATGTCTCCTCATAGTCAATGCCTTCTTTTTATGCATACCCCTTTACTACTAGTCTCGCTTTATACATGTCCACTATCCCATATGCTTTGTACTTTGTTTTAAATATCCATCTGCATCCAATGGGTTTCTTCCTTGGTGGAAGATCAACATCTTTGCCAAGTGTTATTCTTCATCACTGATTGATATTCAAAATCCATGGTATCTTTCCAAGATTTTGACCGTAGGGCTTCCCGGAGTGTAGAGGGCTCATCGATTCAATAACTCTACTCACCAAAGCAAATTTAACTTCTTCTCTTGCTTTATTGTGATTTCGTAGTCTAGGGGTGGATGTATTTGGTGGAGCATCCAATTTTTCCTTCTCGTAATGTGCTAGTACACCACTTGGGCATACGCTAAACTATTCCCATGGGTCATGGTTATATCTGATCAACACCATCATCTCCATCATCACTTTCATCTTCTGGAGGAACATCAGCTTCAATTTTTACAACTGGTGAAAAATCTACATCTAGTGAGTCTGGAGGAGGAGACTCTACGTCCTTCTTAAAAAAATCAACATCTCTGTTAGTGTAGACTTTTCTAGTCTTTAGATCCATCAATCTTTACCCAAGATTCTCTTCATTGTACCCAATGAAGATGAGTTTTTGTGACTTCATGTCCAATTTATTTATGTTCTTCTTGGGTATGTGCATGCTTTCTTTGCACCCAAATACTCTAAAGTCATTGTGAATCATAAAAACAAAAAAAAATAGTAGTCTCCCATGTAGAAGGCTTACTATTTTTAGTAAGTATGTTTCTGGTGATCGGATCACAACGGGACAAAAATTTTGATATGGGTTTTTTTCCCAATATCAACCCTCTAAAATTTTGGACCTACACGATTCGCTTGCTTTGTGAAATTTTAAAGTTTGAAATTTTTCACCTAGCAGTGGCTGCGAGCATGACAACCATTAATGGAGCTCAAAATTACAGGTTCACTTCCCCTCCTCGGATCTTGATGAAAATTATATTTTTGATGTGGGTTTTCTTTTCTTGTTTCACAAGTGAAATTTCGTTACAAACCGATCACTAGGGCGCGGAAATGAACTTTTGAGTTTCGTTGCACGGAAAAGAGGATTTCTTTGCCGCAAAAAATCCTCACTAAATATAAGAAATATGTTTCTTGGGTTTTTATGGCCTCTAAAAATTATGAGAATAACAAAAACCTTACCTCGATCTATGCCATGGTTTGCAAGTTACGACAATTTCTTCGTTGGCGGCTACGAGGGTTTTTTTGGATGAAGATCTTCATTTTCTCTCCATTCTTCATCGCTTTGATATGATTCTCTTTTGAGATCCTTGTTTTTTAAATGTGAGGAATATTATTTGAATATTTTTTGAGTGCATCAATGGAGGCTAGGGGTCTAGAAAAAAATTGAAAGAGTTCCTAGAGGGGTATGGAGGTGTGGGGGATGAACTGGAATGAAAAAATGGCTAAGTCAGGATTTTATTCATCCCAAAAGGAAAACATAGGGGATAGGTACATTTTTTTGTCCCCTATGTACCTTTTATAAAGGGATGAAAGGGACACAAAATTCCCCTTCGACCCTGGTTACGACACTTGGCGAGATTTGATTGGATGTGCATTTAAGTGAGGGATCTTGAGAGAAGCACTTGGACTGAATTTTGCGCGCATGAGGAACCACATGGATTAAGCGGGCTGGAGGAAATTTTATTTCCCTTTATAAAGTTACAAAAGGGACATCAATTTTCACTTCGCGTCTGGTTGCGATACTTGGCGATCAACCATGCGGAGAGGGAAGGCTCAAACTTAGCTCTCGGGGGCTTAACTTGCAAACAAGATGTCGTATTGGTGTTACGAGGGCTAAAAGGGTTGGGTGAATTATTGTGTCCCTTATATACCTTATATAAATGGATTAAAGGGACATGAAAATTTTTAGGATCTTGGTACTAACACATGTCCACTTGAAAAATGACTAACTGCGAGAACTCTTACCTTGGGCCCAACTTGCAACAACGATATCTTGAGCTCCCGAATGAGTTTAGAGGTGAAATTTTATATGAAATTGATTTGAAACCAAAAATTAGTTGAATGGTGATGGTTTTTAGCTTCAGATATGAATTTATCACCTCTAAATGACCCCTTATTTCTCAAGACCGCTAGTTGCGTGCTAGAAGAATGAGTTGCCTAGGAAGTGCATGATGTTTCACGATGTCTCATTTTTTCCACAATTTAGGGCATGGAAAATAACTTCCATAGGTACTTTTTGGGCTATTGAATATTCACAAATATCTCAGAATATTTTCTTGAAGTTCAGGCATTCCTTTGCGATGTTTGCTCCTTTAGGCCCGAAAACCCACTTTTGTTAAATCGGCTCCAAAACCTCCAGATCTTTCCAAAATATCCCAAAAATCTTCATGGATGTTCTTGGAACTTGAATGAATTTCCATGTTGAATTTTTCTCCTCCATTCAACTCAAGGTGCATTATTCTTGAGAAGGCTAGTGATAGCCCTTCCCAAAATTGCTCAAAAATTGGCATTCTCCAAAAGCTCCTAAAATCACCTAGGGGGACTAACTTTGCTTTCCTAAATCACTTGGGGGATTGGATGGACATCCAATTAAGGACCATTACATGGACTGAGTAAGGCTTGGTGTTAAGAATGGGTAGACCTGGATGTCTTGGAAAGGAAAGACTTGAAAGTTTTGACACATGGGTATCATTGTCCTGCTTTCTATTGAATTTTTCCCCTACGAAAAACCCAGGACAACATATAGTAAATTAGTTCACGAAGATCACTACCTTGAGAAGTATGATTTTTTTTTTAGAAGGATGGATATGTGAATGTATTACATGCAAGGTGGACTAGGGTACTGGTCATGTTCTCAAGTAACATCTTACTACGATCTTGAATCAACATTTTGGAGAATGAAGACTAAAATTTCCCTGCACTAGATGGTCTCCCAATTGAATTATCTCAATCCTTATGGCCCACTATCAAGATGAACTTATTTAATGTTTATAAATAGTTCGAGGCCAATAGAATCTTGGGGACTGTCATAAACCATGTCTAGATGAAACTTTTACCTAAAGATGGAAGCAAGAAGAGAATAGGGGTGATGCCTAGTACTCTTCTCAAGTTCTCTTATAAAATCATTGCAAAGGCTATTGCTATGAAATTTAAATTGATAGCCCAAGATATTTTCTGGCAAAGAAAATCATATTCTTAGAAGGCAGGTATATATTGGACAATCTTCCTTATGCTTCAGAAATTGTCCAATAGGTTAAGATTCTGATCACGATGCAATATTGGTAAAAGTAGATTTTGACAAAGCATATGATCGGATTCATTGGAAATTTATCCTCAAAATGCTTGAGTGGTTGGGACTTGATCCCACTTTAGATGACACATTCAAATGATCTTCACCAAAGCAAAACTTAGGTCATGGTTAACGACAACCTCACATCATCCTTTGATCTTGAATGCTCCATTTGGAAATGTTGTTCACTCCTCCCTTTCATGCATGTTTTGGTTATTAATGCCCTTATTTATATGATCCAATGAGATTGTTATTGAGAATATTTGAAATGAATTCCTCTTCCACATGACTCTCTCCTCTTTTTGCAAATTTTGCACAAGAGATTGAAAATGTGCAAACAATTCTTGATATTTATTATGATACGTCTAGCTCCAAGTTGTATTAAAAAATCAATATCATATACCATAATTGCTCAATTTTTGGGAAAGGATGTTGTTGAGTGCCATCTAACCGTATGCCCAATTGAATCTTTGGATATGTGACTCTCACAATTAATTAATTTAATAGTTTTTTTATCCCTTGGAACAACACAAAAGAGAATTCATATTCATTAAAAGTGATCCAAATTTGTCCTATATTCCTCCCTCTTGGAATATCATCCCCATGGGAAAATTACTCGGTAATTGGATATCACATTTTGTATCCATCTTTCTCCTTGAGACATGTGGGATTGGGTGCTCAATAAAATTTAGAAAAAGGTTGAAAATTGATCTTGTAAATTCCTCTCCTAACCTTGTTAGGTTACTTGTTATCAATCACATTTTTCTTTCCAGTCATTCATATTATTCTTATTGGTTCCCTTCAAAATCAACTTATGGCAAGCTCACATAACTAGTCTGGGGCTTTCTTTGGAGCAACAATTTTGGTAAGAAAGGGATGGAAAAAATTTCTTGGGAACTTTACACCCAACCTAAATTTGTTGACAAGCTTGGAAGTATTGATCTATCGTAGAAAGGGAAATTCCTTAGTGTTGATTAACAAAAATAAGCTCTAATGGGACCTAAATGGGGTATTAGGGTATTAATGCTAATCTAAATAGGAGGACTAAAACACTTGTAAATAAATATGTTAAACAATAACAAATGACAACAAACTGATATGCTAAAGTGATGTGAAGTAATTACACAATTTGATCTAATGGAAATAAAACCCTAGAATGCAAGAGGTAATAAGTAAATGACTTAACTGATAACAAGAGACCATCACAAGTTGTCGCAGATCTAGAACTGGAACTTGACAGTGTAGACAAACACTCAGGGGCCCTGCAGAGGTAGATTTGACTATTTGAAGTGACATAGGTGCATGTGAGTGTCTTGAGGAACCCGGGGTGCCTTTTTGGGCACTCAAAATAATATAAATACTCAAAACCCTAATTTGGCATGGTTGTTAAGTGTCTCTGAATACTCTTTGTCTATCACACTAGATTTGTTGAATGAACTAGATGATGCCTTGCACATGAAGAAGAAGAAGGGGTCAAAATGACCTCAGCTGCCAAACCGGTGGAATTATCATTGAGCACTACACTACATTACGGACCCTAATGTAGTTCTAGTGAGTGTGTGTATGTCGTGCCCTAGGTGCTCTCGTGTCAATTGTACTTTGTGAAATAGCAAGCTATGGTAGCTATAGAAGATGTAGATAGTAGAATAGAATGAATAGAATCCCTCCTCCTCTAAGAATATGTGTGATGCAAACTTTCCTAGCTTGAATGTATGGTGTTATGTGGATGCAAGATGGTGCAATGGATACAACCCTAGATGGAGTGATAGTAGTGATAGGATGAAATAACTTGGGACCCTCATTATGGTCTTATAAGCTTTATATTTATAGGGCTCTCAAGTTTAATTTCACAATTAATCCCGACAATGCCGATTGAGGAAAAGATAAAGATGACCAATGGCTAGAAGTGACCCAAAAAGAGTGAAAGAGGTTAAGCATAGATTGGGGTGCCCAAAGTGGGGCTGGGTGCGCACTTAGGGTGCCCTGATAGGGTGTGGTGCCCGGAATTAAGGATAGAATCTCAAGGAAGTTAGAAAATGGAGTGATAAGTATCAGGAAGTACACAGGAATGAAAAAGTAAAACATAAAACAAAGATGATAAAAAGGTGTGATTAATTGGTAATTTATAAACCTAAGAACCTTCTAAATAGTAGTATAAAATAGTGCTAAATATTTTCTAATGTGCAATATTTGTGTCTACATTTTCCTCCACTTTATGTTGGTGAGAGAATAACTTGGTAACATAAAGTAGATAGAAAATTGTACCTGATGTCCATGTAGAGTGTAGAAGAAAACACACTGATGGACTAGAAGCATGGAATGAAAAAAGAAAAAATGTGGAGGAGTGTGGATTCTAAAGATGAAACATGTGTAAAAAGTGATGAGAGTGAACCTAGGGCAGAACGCATGTGTAGTTGCTGCATGTGTGTGGTGTACTTGTATGGTTAGTATGGCAAGTACCATCATGGTGTGTTGTCATTATTGTTGTCGTCATTTGTTGTTGTTGCCCCCAATTTGACTACTTGTTTCTCATATGACAAACCTGTAAGGAGAAAATGATCAAGTAGTCAAATATGTATGTATGTAAAATATGTTGTGTAAAGTACACAAATGTAAAGTATGCTAGAGTAGAAAGTGTAAATGGAAAAATGGAACATGTACACCTGATCCATGTTGAGAAAAAGGGTGTAGAAGGATATCATGTGATGTCACAGTTTTTTGGGAAATCTCACGCCTTTGGCCTCGATCAAGAAGAAGTAGGGAGGAAATGCTTAGTGTCCTCCAACTCTAACCGCTTCTACTGAATTTTTTTGAAGAGATCTTGTATTGTGCTAGTTTTTTGGGAGATCCTATGCCATTGGACAAAGAAGTGTAGAGGCCACCCACTATAACCGCTGAGCCTGTGACCACTCCGCAGAATTTTTGAAGGACATCATGTCCCATTAAGGCCACTGTTGTGTATGGAGTTCATAGATTGGTCTAAACTCACTTGTTGTGTGTGAACCAATGTAGATATGTTGTGTTAGTAGAAACCATCAATGATGCCCCCTCTTTAGGGGTGCATGTGATGACCCTAGAAGGAGAATGTGGCCCCAAGAGAGGACCAACCACATTTTGACCTTGTAACCAACTCATCCCTATAGGGAAGGTTGGTAGATAATGAGGCACACACAAAAGGGATGGCTAGCCAATACAAGTGTTAGTCTAAACACATGCATGCAAATAAGTGTAAAGACACGAGATAATGTAAAAACTACTAAGTAAAGTAGTGTAAACACACAAGAAAAAAAAGGAAACCGCACAAAGTGGGTTTCAAACATGGGACATCACTCACAATGTCGTAAGACACGCAAAGGCCATCATGGCCATAAATAGCAAACAAGTGTGCACACAAGTAAAGGGAAAATCCCGTAAATAATTACAAATAACACAGACAAGTAAAAACAAACATGTAGTCAAGGAAACATGTAGTCCTACAAAACAAGTACTACACATGGAACACCCGTTAGCATGTTAGAGTGAAAACCGATATGTCAAAGCATGTAGAAACAAGTAGTAAAAGATGCTAAGTACAAAATGAAACAATAACACCTATATGAGATGAATGTGGATGCCCCCAACAACCAATATAGTAAGGGTAGAAGGTGAGCATCCATGTCACATGTAAATGTCTTGTATCTGCAATCACACTAAACAAAGACGTGAACACACATGTGTGTATGATAATGACATATAGGAAATAAACTAGCATGTGTAATAGAATGAGCATGCAAAACACTAGTAAGAAAAAGTAAATACTACCAAGATGATGCAGTATGTTGTGGATGGATGGAATGGAATGCAAGATGGAATGATAGAGAAACATGCCCCCGAGTGTATGGAAGTGTATGTAGTGAGGTTCATTTTGTTTCCCCCTCAACAATCAAGAATGAACTGTAAATGAGAGTGCGTCATCGGGAAATGGTTGAGTAGTGTCATTTTATCTAGCGTGCTATGATGATGAGTGTGTATGTGTAGTGGTGATGAAATGCGATAGGTGGAGAAGATATGCAAACCTTATAGCCAAAGCGTATATCACAAATTTGTTGATTGGAAGAGTGATGATTTAGCCCTAAGCGTATATCACTATAAGATGAATGGATGAGAATGTGTCATATAGAAAGGTGTGTGTGGACCCTATAGCCTAAGCATATACCACAACTTGGTTGGATAGAGGAGTGATGATTTATCCCTAAGTGTATATCACTATAGAATGAGTGGATGAGGATAAGAAGTATGGAAAAATGTGCATGGACCCTATAGCCTAAGCGTA
Organism: Taxus wallichiana var. yunnanensis; assembly: GCA_018340775.1. Lineage (NCBI taxonomy): Eukaryota > Viridiplantae > Streptophyta > Pinopsida > Cupressales > Taxaceae > Taxus > Taxus wallichiana. The sequence goes on along the minus strand of CM031236.1, from coordinate 254,140,044 downwards.
TACCATGACTTGTTGAATGGGTGAGTGATGATTTAGCCCTAAGCGTATATCACTACGATATGGGTGATGAGGGCATAAGAAGCATAGATAAATAAGTGGTGGAGAAATGGAAGGTGGTGATTTTAGCACTAAGCGTAGACCACTATATGATGAATAAGGTGAGGGTGGTGATTTAGCCTAAAGCGTATACCACTAATGGATGAGTAGGAGAAATGATGATGTGGTAGAATGACTTAGAAGAGGATGATAGAATAGGTGATGATCGTATGTAAGAAGATAATGTAGAATGGGGAAAGGAGTGGTGATTTAACCTAAGGTGTATACCACTACATGATATGATGACGAGTATGGGTGACGATATAGCCTAGAGTGTTGGTCACGAGTTTGATGAAATGTGTTATGACATGTCGCATGTAGGTAAGGTCCATTTGATTGGTAAACCCTCGGCAGTCGAGTATGGACCGAGGAACTAGAGTGTGTCATAGGGTGGTGAGTGTAGCGTGCGTAGAAAAATGTAGTGTAGATGACCAAGGTATGTGAATGTGTGGTGTAGGCAATGTAATGTAGTGTGTGGGTAGGTAGAAATAGAATGTGTACTGATGAGAGATGAAACTAGACCCAAGTATAAGGAAATCTAGTGTAGGATGTAGGATAGGTAAGATGTATGAATGTAATGATAACAATGTATAGAAATGGTGGATGGAATGATGATAGGTGGAACTAGACCCATGTGTAAGGGAATCTAGTGTAGCATGTATGATATAGATGATGTATAAATGACTAGTAGATGAGGTATGTATAGGATGATGTAGGATGTATGTATAGGTCAGTAGTGTAATGTGTGGGGTTCAGTGTAATAGTGGTAATCCCTCAATAGTCTAGTGTGAACCGAAGCACTAGGGTGTGTCATCGGGTAACGAGGGTGTTATGACATGTGAGATAGGGTGCCTATGGAAAGGATGAAGATGTAGAGAAAATATGTAATGTAAGGCTATGAAAGTATGAGAGGATAGAGAGGGGGTGGGATGTAATGTGTTATGCCCCCAAGTGTGTTGAAAGGATAAATCAACCGATAAAGTCGAAAGAGGAAGGTCCTATAACCAAATCTTGAGATGATGCAAATGGAGGGCCATGATCTACCAATGGGGATATGGTAGAGAGGGTCGGTGCCGGAAGTGAGATTGATATACACACGAAGGATGGAAAAGTGAAGAATACTATAGTTGACACCCTGAGGGGAGATTAGGAAGACAATACTATCGATTGGTGGTGAGAGGGTCTACGGATACACCAAATTTGATCACACAAACTGGGTGAGCCCGAGGGGGAGTACGTAGGATAGGAGGAGGTGGGGTGTTAAATGAGAGGAGGCCTAATCGTTGGACATCTCTGATAACATGGGTGAGTGTGTGGCAGAATCAGATGATGTCCCGGAAGGTGGTGATGATGACAAAATGGTCGGTCGTGAATGTGGATTAACCGTGAGTGAGATGGAGAGAAAGTAGGTACAAATGTAAGAATTTGTTGGTGAAGAAGGTGACCCGAATGTGTTGCACAAAATATACATTAAAGGGAAGGATAATGGGTGAAGGTAATGGTGTAATTGGTGGATCAAGGAGGGGACCAATGAAGGAGGTGGGTGGGGTAGGAGCTTATAGGAAAAGTAGGATCATACTAAATTTGCATAATTATAGCATGAAAGGATGCAATTGTGCCTTCCATGGACTGACATTGAACTTGTAGCGTGTGTATAGCCTCACATAAGGGTCCATTAGGAGAAGGACTACATGAGTGAAATTCAGCAACTATCTCAAAGAGGAGGAAGAGTGTACGGTAGGAGAAGGTGAATGGGTATTAATATGAGAGGGTAAAGGTGAGGGAAGGTATTCTAGAGAATCGACAACATAGGTATCAAAATTTACGGGACAACACAAGAGACTTGATAAGCAAGGGTATGTGGTTGGTCATCCAAATAACCATGAATGCGTAAAATATGCATCACCATGACATATTGTTTGTCGGTGAAGGGAGGCAATGGGCATCTTAAGGCATACCAAATAGTGTAGTTAGGTGAATAAAAAAGAAAGGAGCTACTACAAATATGGATGTCACCAAATGGCATGGGAAAAGTGATATCAACATGATCAAGATCAAGTGCCCCTTCAATATAATCTAGCTAAGATTGTCCAAGAGTGAGTGGGTCAAAAATGTTGGGCCCTTATAATATTGACCAAGTATGAAGGCAAGTAGGCGCGTGGGATCCCAATTATAGAATGGTGTGCACAGGAAAAGAACACATGAGAAATGTTTAAGGAAGCACATAGCGCACGCGACACGTGAAAGGATGTTCGGGACTTAGCCAATTTGAGCACCTAGGGTAGAACATGTGAAAAGCGTGATCGGTTACGCGTGGATAAGATGTCACCTTAAGCGATAGGTCACCTAGGAAAGAGCATGCCCCGGATGGAATATTCTAGAAGATCATCATGAGATAAAGTGGAAATCTCAGGCCTGGAGGAGCATGCTCACATGAAGGACCACAATCGACACTTGGCATCCGATCTGAGGGCGCTGGAAGGCAAGTTGGTAGCCTGGGAAAGCTATAAATACAAGTGCCTGTGGAGTAGAGGATATACCGATATACACATATACATCTTCATAGAGATACATGGAGACATATAGACATATGGGGAGATATACATAGGGAATAACGGGTTAGAAAGTGAGCGGAGAGTCTGCAAAAAATGTTACGAGTAGGGATATTTTGGGTTCGGGAAAGAATGTACTAAGCATGGAAGTTATTTTCTTTTTTAGCTTAGTTACATATGTCCAGTGATACGCATGACTGCCTGGTTTACTCTCTGTGACACTCTGTAATGAACCAATGAATATAATGAGGTTACCTGTTATAAATAGACATGGATATCAATGGTTTTAATGCATATTTCTCTCATATGAGTTCTCTGTCCTTTCATGCTAAGAATGGATGTTTGTATATTTCTTTTTGTTATAATATATGTTCTGGATTATGTTAAAAGCCTTTGGTCTAAGTGACTGCAAGGATTTGGATGGAGGCATTCGTTAAGGCCATATGGTTCTTGTTTGTCAACTTCCTAAATAATCTTACAAAAAGAATCATAGATGATGCTTCCCACTAAACAGAGACATAAAAGAGAGACTCGGTACCACGTGTGCCTCGGGTGAGTGCTCAAATTTGTGCAGGTGATAGGCCGGCATGCATGGGGTTTCTTCCTTTTGTGATAGGAGTAAAAATGACTACATCTTGGTTCCATTGCTAGGACCTCTTTTTGAAGTTGTAGTGGGATATAACATACATCATGATCTATTTAATGAGTAATGACAGAGCGATTGACATTGGAAATTGTTGAATCATGGTTCAAGAGCACGGAGGATGAATTTTCTCAGAGATATAACACTGGACTGTCGACATTAAAATTTTCCTCCGTAATTTATATTTTATTAATGTATGTATTAGGAATAGGATGTTGTTAAGTATAATTAGTAGTGGCATCCAATAGAAGATAACGATGCCGTTAGTCCATGCATGCCATAAAGTAGAGTATGGTAACAGTCAAAGTACAATAGGAATGTTGTAAAAAGTAAATATTTGTCGTAAGTGGTCCGGTAATGTTAAAATGTCAAAGTTTGGGTAAGTAGAGAAGTAGGGTCTACATGATTAGGAATTAGAAATATTATATTTGTAATAAGGACAAAGAGTGATGTCATAAATATTTTGTGTATTTTATTTGTGGAAAAGTCTAAAAGGTGGAACCCATGTGAGATGATAAGGTTTATCTTATCTTAGAAGATAAGCCTACATGTAAAGGCAAGAGTTTAGGCATGGAATATGATTGGCCGGAAGAGATTTCCTATCCTATCTTAGAGATAGGGTGGATAAGCTTTAATTCCTATAAATAAAGAGGCCACCCCCTCATTTAGCATAGAAGGAAGTAGTGAGAAATATTGTATGAGTAAGTGTGTAAAGGAAGCCATCATTTTGAAGGTGTGTTAAAGAAGCCATTAAGAGGTGTAATTGTGAAGTTTCTCCCATAGTTATTGTTGGAAGGCAAGTGAAGTCAGTAACACTTGAAGTACATCATGGGTGAGATTGTAACAATTTCATGTTGATATTATAATTTACACTTATATTTCGGATTTGTCATCATTCATTCGTATCATAGTATATGGTATTCTTGTGTTATGTTTGTTGTTGTGTTTCCAGATTACATCCACCAAACTAAAGGATGTGCATTAGTAAATAATCATAGCACAAGGAGTTCCCGGTGAAGAATTATCATAGTGTCGGATTGGTGATGACATTTTTGGTTCATTTGTTGTGGGACCATTCCTCATTAGTAGATTTTACGGAGAGATATTCCCACTTAGTCAAAATCATTTGGAGGGTAACCTTGTTTTTACTGCAGTAGTTACCATAGTAGTTACCATGGTAAAGTCACTCTTATCATGAATAGTATTTACCACAATAAATTCACTTTTTACCATAAATAGTATTTACCACAAAGAACTTCACTTTTTACCATGAATAGTGTTTACCACGGTGAAGTCAGTTTTACCATAAGTAAGTCAAGTTTTACCATAGTTTACCGTGGTCATTCCTATTTTACTTGTAGAAAGGTGTAAAGTCACTTTCTATTATAGTGATTTCAATTATTTATGCACATCGGTCTTGTTGATTGTACTTGTGGGTTGGTATTTCATTGTGGTTCTTTTAAAAATGGGGAAAAATCTTATTTTTTTAGCCCAATCTAATGAAGATGATTCCTCTTTCATTCAAGAGTTTAAATGATCTTGCATTTGTAAAGGCCTCATAAGAAGGGAACAATGGACTGAATTTTTTCCTACCTTTTTGGATGGTTCAGCCCTTAGGTGGTTTGAAACACTAGGTGATAATGTGAAAAATTTATGGGATTTATTAACTAAAAATTTTCTTGAAGAATTTGGTGAACAACAAAATATGCTTGATCTCATTATCGATATCACAAAACTATCCCAAGGAGAGAAGGAGAAGATAAGGGATTATCATGCTCATGTTCTAGAGCTAAGGAGGAAGCTCGATGCCCATATCCGGAAGGAAGGATTAGCGGATGGGTTGATGAATGGTGTGGATAATCTCCTCTGTAAGCACTTCATTCTTGGGATGAAGCCAAAGATCGACAATGAGTGAAGTATGACCACCCAGTACCATTGAACAAGCAAAGGAAATTGCAAGAAGGCAAGAAGAAAACATGGAAGAGGTGCCCAAAGAAATTGTTGCTAAAGTAGAGCCTACACCAAAGAATTTTGGACCAAAATCCACAACCACTCTCGGTGAGCACAAATATTTCTCCTAGTACATCTACTGAGTATGAAGATCTTCTCAAGAAGATGGGTCGATTAACTATTAATCTTCTTCAGGAAAGGAATTTAGTTCTCAAGGAGGAGATAGAGGTCTAAAAACAAATATTTCTGAAGTTGTATATTATGGTTGTTATCAAAAGGGTCATTATAAGTATAATTTTCCAGGATAGAGCTTCTACATATTGTACAAGAGATAAAGATAAAGGAAAAGTACACATGAATTCTTTTGGTGTAGTAGATAAGAGCATAAATAATGAAGCAGATGTGTTTGTAACAAAAAGAAAGAAAGAAAAAGATAACCAAGATGGAAATGATCCTAAGAAGATGAAAGGAGAAACTAGTAAGAAACATAGGAGAAGAAAGTTGGGTGTGTAGGATTTTCTGATTTCACAGGGACAAGGACCATACTCTATCTTAGAAGATCTATCTAAAAGGCCTACAAATATTACATATGGTCAACTCACTTCTATATTTTTACGAGAAGAGGCGGGAGGCTGTGAAGTGGACTCAATACTCGACGAAGGAAGGAGGTTGAGGTCCCTGTTTTGGAGGCAGAGGAAGATCCCTATGCTCCACAAGATGAGGTATTATGTAATGGTATTTCAATTCATGATGTCTTAGTTGATGGAGGTGTTGTAGTTAATGTAATAACCATGAGTCTATAATGAATATGTTGGGTTTAAAAATTGATCGCCCCTCAACACATATGTTAAAGTCACTAAATAAGGGAAAAACTAAACCAAAAGGTGTAGTTTCAAATGTGGCAATATCTATTATGGGTGTTGTATGTGTGGTAGACTTTCGGGTGATGAAAAATGGTACTTTTTGAACCCAATGTTGTTAGGAAGACCATGGCTAAGGAAAGTTCATGCAAGAAACTACTTTGGAATGAAGCCTTCATGACACTTGGACATGGTAGAGAGAGGGTAAAGATAAACGTGATCCTCGACATCATAAGGCGAAACATGTGGATTCAAGTGATGAAATTGATGATTGCACATCCTCTAATTACTCTAGTACCAGTGAAGTGGACACCAAAGATGAAGAAAGTGAGGTTGATGTTTTGGTCATGGATATCCTTCTAGTCACACCGACTCATGACCCATAAATTATCTCAAGAAGAAATTGATGATCGTCTCCAACAAATAAAGATTGGTGATGCTGTGATGGAGAGTGAGAAGGAATCCTACCTCCAGCTCTTTCGAAAGTACATACACATATTCACTTTTGATTACAAGGAACTCCGTTAAGTAAGTTGGGTAGAACATTCTATTGAGCTGGTAGATGGTGCTAAGCCCATAAAGCAAATGCCATATAGAATGAATCCTAATTTTTCCAAGACTGTAAAAGAAGAAATAGATAAGTTGCTTGATGCAAGATTTATATTTGCTGTGGAGAATTCAGAATGGGTTTCTCCCATTGTGATCTCAATAAAAAAGAATGGGAAGCTACATATTTGTGTTGATTATAGGAAGCTCAATAAGGCAACAAAGAAAGATCATTACCCTCTTCCATTCTCATATCAGATCTTGGACGAAGTAGCTAGCCAGGAGTGCTATAGTTTTGTTGATGGATATAGCGGATACAACCAAGTTCGTATAGTAGAGAAAGATTAGTTGAATACCATGTTCACCACTCCTTGGGGAACGTTTGCTTATAGAGTTATGCCTTTTGGGTTGTGTAATGCTCCGACAACGTTCCAGTGCTTGATGAATAGGGTGTTTGAACCCTACATTGGGAACTTCATCAGAGTATTTTTGGATGATTTTTACATCTATGGGAGCAAGATGGACCACCTGCACCAGATGGAGACAACATTTCAAAGGTTAGATGAAGCACAAGCCTCACTAAACCCTACAAAGTGTGTCTTTGGATGTTCTAAAGGTGTTTTGTTAGGGCATGTTGTATCCAAAGATGGTATTGTGCGATCCCCGATAAAGTTTCAAAAATCAAAGAGTTACCTTTCCTATGAATAGAAGTAAGTTGAGATTATTTTTAGGCCACATGGGTTACTATATAAGGTTCATCAAGAATTTCTCAAAGATTGCACCACCACTAACCGAGTTGTTAAAGAAGGATGTTACTTATGAACCGAGGAAATAAGGCGCATGAAGCTTTTGAACAACTAAGAAAGCCACAGTGTCTTCACCTATTTTAAAGAATCCAGATTGGAGCAAGCCATTCATTGTGTATATTGATGTCTCGGATGTAGCACTAGGAAGTACTCTGAGCCAAAAAGATAAAAATGGGAATGATCATCCGGTTTACTTTGTGATCGGACAAATGAGCGATCTTGAGGTAAATTATATTATGAAAGCGAAAAAGAGGCTCAAGCTATTATTTTTGTTGTAAAGAAGTTTCAAAATTACTTGCTAGGGAAGAAATTTATAGTTGTAACAGAGACCATCGGGCTCTAAAATATATTGTAAATAAGCCTAACCCATCAAGGAAGATAGCAAAATGGATAATTTTGCTACAAGAATTTGAATTTGATATTATAGATAGGCCAAGAAAGAAGCATGTCAATGCAGATGCACTCTCTCGAGCCTATGATGGTTTATGTTCATCTTGTGATGATGATGATTTCCCAGATGCAAAGCATTGTTATCCCTTGACACAATCCCTAGTGAATACATAGATATTTGGAATTATCTAAATGAATTCAAGTTTCCTGATGGTGCCAATGTAAAGACTAAGAGGAAGATTACTCAAGCCAGTCGTCCATATTCTATTTTGCATGGAGTATTATTTCAAATAGGACCTGATGGATAGTATAAGAGAGCAGTTGGACGTGATCAAGGGAAGGAGCTGATAGAAGAATTCCACAATGGTACATGTGGAGGACACTTCTCTAGATAACTTACAGCAAGAAGGATCTTGGATGCAGGTTATCACTGGCCCACTCTTTTTAGAGATTGTTATAATTATTGTAAGACATGTGATATTTGTTAAACACATGGTAATCGTAAGAATTCATCACTCCATTATGCCCTATTCTTCCACTTGGTCCCTTTAAAAGTGGGAATAGACATTTAGAGTCCATTTCCAACTACCCCACACCAAAATAAGTATATTGTAGTTGCCATATTATTTAACCAAGTGGGTTGAAGCTAGGCCATTGAAAATAGCTTCTATGGATTAAGTGGTCAAGTTCATATATGAACGCGTTGTCACTAGATTTGGTTGCCCATTAGAAATTGTAATAGATCAAGGAACCCACTTCATTAATGAGGTGGTAGAAACTCTAATCAACAAGTTTTATATTAAGCACATAGGAAGGCAACAACATACAAGCCAATCACAAATGGCAGTGTGGAATGAACAAATTTTGTGTTATGTCAAATTCTAGCAAAGATGCAGCCTTGCGAGCATAAGTGGGATAAAAGGATTCATGCACAGCATTGTGTGCATATAGGGAAACATCAAATTCATCAACAGGATACTCCCCATTTCAGTTGGCTTATGGCATTGATCCAGCTTCTTCCTATTGAGTTTGATATTCCCACTTTGTGAGAGTTATGAAAAATGAAAGGATGGATGAAAATGATTGAGTAAAAGAAAGGTTGGTGCATCTTCATTTGCTAGAGGAAATGAGGGAAATAGCGAAGGATACAAGCTATAAGAAGAAAATGAAGCAGAAGGAATACTTTGATCAAAAGATCCATTGGTCTCCATTTCATGTGAATGACTTGGTTCTAGTATATGATTCTAGATACAAAAAAATAAGACAGAAAATTTCTTCCAAAATGGATGGGGCCCTACAAAATAGCAGTTGTGCATGAAAATGGTACATACCGATTGGAGGAATTGGATGGCACTCCCATTACAAAATGGGTCAACCACGAAAATTTGAAGATTTTCCAAGCACCATAATAGTCTACTCAGAGGACGGAGTAGAAGTTAGGAAGGGGGAAAATCTCGACATTAAAATTTTCCTCCGTAATTTCTATTTTATTAATGTATGTATTAGGAATAGGATGTTGTTAAGTATAATTAGTAGTGGTATCCAATAGAAGATAACGGCGCCGCCAATAAAGTAGAGTATGGTAACAGTCAAAGTACAATAGGAATTTTGTAAAAAGTAAATATTTTTCATAAGTGGTCCGGTAATGTTAAAATGTCAAAGTTTGGGTAAGTAGAGAAGTAGGGTCTACATGATTAGGAATTAGAAATATTATATTTGTAATAAGGAAAAAGAGTGATGTCATAAATATTTTGTGTATTTTATTTGTGGAAAAGTCTAAAAGGTGGAACCCATGTGAGATGATAAGGTTTATCTTATCTTAGAAGATAAGCCTACATGTAAAGGCAAGATTTTAGGCATGGAATATGATTGGCCAGAAGAGATTTCCTATCCTATATTAGAGATAAGGTGGATAAGCCTTAATTCCTATAAATAAAGAGGCCACCCCCCCTCATTTAGCATAGAAGGAAGTAGTGAGAAATATTGTATGAGTAAGTGTGTAAAGGAAGCCATCATTTTGAAGGTGTGTTAAAGAAGCCATTAAGAGGTGTAATTGTGAAGTTTCTCCCATAGTTATTGTTGGAAGGCAAGTGAAGTCGTAACACTTGAAGTACATCATGGGTGAGATTGTAACAATTTCATGTTGATATTATAATTTACACTTATATTTCTAATTTGTCATCATTCCTTCATATCATAGTCTATGGTATTCTTGTGTTATGTTTGTTGTGTTTCCGCATTACATTCACCAAACTAAAGGTTATGCATTAGTAAATAATCATAGCACGAGGAGTTCCCTGGTGAAGAATTATCATAGTGTCGGATTGGTGATGACAGACTGAATTTAATGCACATAGATGGGTAGAAGAGAACCTCTAACATGATTTATACGAGACCTTCTCGTTGCTTCCCAATAGAGTTATATGAATGGATTTCAGCCTATATGTTAATATCAAGTTGGCGTTATGGATTGCATGTATGGGCCGAAGAAGACTACCAAAGGTTACATGATGTAGGTCTGACATGGACTGTGTTGTCGATCATTGGTGGAGAGGAGTACTAGCTAGCTACACTTTGGAGTATGCCATCTCTACGTATTCTTATCCGAAGGTTGCTGAGTTTGAATTTCTACGAGAACCTAGAGGAATGTTTCTATGTGTTATTCCTCTAGCTATGAAGATATTGATGGTTACCATGAGTTTAGAGGCACTCCCAATGGCCGGCTAAACTATTCTGAGTGTTGGGTAAGGAACTTGGGTGGAGGAAGATGGTAGATATCATGATAGAGAAGGAGAGGGAAGAAATACAGCTCAAGTATAGTGAAGCATGTGAAAGGGAGATTGCTAGATGATGTGAGGCTGCTAGTATGATGGATCTATGGAGATAGACGTTGCGGGAAGGAGTTGAGGTTCATGTGGAGGGCGTGGAACCTGAGCATTCTATGCTACCCCATCTTGGCAAGTGCGTAAGGGAGACCCCTTTGGCTTCTGGTGAGATTTCATCGCACAAAGAGAGGAGAGTCATTGGCGCATATCTGAACCCACCTAGTGACCGAGCCCTGGCACTTGGTTTTCCTGATCCAAGAAGAAGTGTTATTGACCCAGTTGATATAAGTGGAAGAGACAAATCCACACCTAGGAGATAGAATTTTTGGTTCCTTCTTCTATGGCTACACATATTCCAGTATTTGAGGAGTCTTTGGACAAGGGGCAAGTGTACAAGCTTTCGGTCTCGCATCAGGGAGTAGCACGGGACAAAGTAGTGGAAGTGGGGCGCTATCATGAGGCGCCAGCTTGCGCACAGATTCGGTGGGACCGTGGGGGTGCTTAGCAAATCTCCTACATGCCCTATTAGACCCAGTGGTTCTGGTGGATCTGGTGGCTCTGGAGGTATAGGACCCGTGGACTTGGTGGATCAGGCGGTGGAGGAAACACCGGTGGGAACTAAGGATCGTGCTCTGGAGGACAGGGGACCCCGAGTCATCACCTCAAGTATTCTTTGAAATGTCTCTACATTTGCTAGATTATAGGGGCATTGAGGATGTAGTAGAACATGTTCACAAATGTGAGTTGCTATGGTGCGTGAAGGGTATCACAACCCTAGAATAAAAGGCTAGTCATTTTGCAACCACATTGCAAGGGCACGCACATAGCTGGTATAGAAAGTATGACCCTCATCAAATGGTGGTGGACTACACTAATTTAAAGAACGTATTCTTGGTAGAGTTCCACATTCCTGAGTTCGAGCAGAAAAAGCATTAGCGCTTTGAAGGAGATTCAACAAGGAATGGCAAAGAGTGTGCAGAGTATGATGCGTGCTTTAAAACTCTCTTATCTAAATTATCATATGATATCCATCCTTCTCAGCATGCATAGTGGTTTGTTGGAGGATTGATCACCCCTTTTAGAAGGGCCTTGTCTCATAAGACTTTTATAGACCCCATGCGAAGCATTGGAAGTTGCCTTGCGCACCGAGGTTGTTGGTAGTATTGATACTAGCGTTAGCCCATTCTTGGAGGCTCATGGGGTGTGCTTGACCAAAGCATTGCTAGTGGTTCTAAAAATGACGATTGCCATTATGAGGAGCACGTAGATGGAGGTGCACGTAGAAGGGGTTTTGAGGAGTATTTCATGGTCAAGGTAACTTGAAGGAAGAAGTGAGTTCCCCGCGCAGAACATGTTTCAACTTGTGGATCTTCATAACATTACAAACGTGAGTACCCAAACCTATTTCGGTGCTCATGGTGCGGAAAGAAGCATAAGTATGAGGGTTGGCTGGAATTATTTGAGCATATGAATCAACAGCACTGGAAGGACAAGGGCGCTACAATTGTCAATATTAAGAAGGTAGACATACAGTGGATGCCTCGAGTAACACGGGATGAAGATTTGGATCCTGTCTTAAGAACAACAAGGGCAGAAGTTGTGTGCGTAAGAGAGGTACCAAGACAAGAACCGGTTTCAAGAGAATAGGTCATTCATGGAAAGTATCCGGACACCCGCACATCGAAGGAGATAAATCGAACACCATGGATGTTATTTAAAGCTTACAAGGAAGATCTAGTGTCTAAAGGAGCAATCCGTAAGGGAGGAACAAGGGATGAGAGTCGAGGCATAAAAGGATGACCTGGATGAGGTCAAGGAGGTGTGTAAAATGCTAAGGCAGGAGAACATCATTCCTTTGCTAGGATCTTGGTTGAGAGAGAAGGTACCACGTGCCGGAGAAGAGCGTGAGAGATAGGTCTTGCATGCAAACCTTCCCCCTCACAAACAGATCAACTATGACAAAGGAGATTACATTGAATTCGATTGTAGATGGATGGCTCCTCGGCAATATACTCATTGACACTTTGGTGTGGAGGTTAACGTTACGATTTTGGATGCATGGCATCGATGGGGAGACCTACATTACAACCATCTTCGAATGTGTTGTATATGGCAAACAAAACCCATTGGTGTCTTAAAGGATGCATTATTACTATCCGGGGAGCCAAGTTTCTTGGGGACTTCAAATTCTTGGCGCTGGCGAGGTGGAAAATTTCCCAACACTACTTGGGCGCCCTTGGTGTTACAAGAATAATGCGGACCTTCTGGTTCAAGCTTCGAGAAAAAAAAGGAATGGTTCATTATACCCTCGGGTTGATGGGAAGTTGATGCCCTATATTGAACCATTGGGGAAGAAATTGGACAAGATTTAAGTGGGTTCAATCAAAGACCACGAGATGATACACCCTACTAATGGGGTTATCCAAATGAAGATGCTCATCAATGAGTGATACCACCAATCTGGCATGTGACAATTGGTCGCATGGAACTTATCAATTAATGGGATGGCACTTGAGAGGGTCGGTGACCAAGGTGACAAAGGTGCGCATGGTTAGTGCCTTAGAGGAAAAGAACTACCCAAGTATTTAGGAGGATCCTTCCCTGAGATATTTCTGTAGGAGGTAGAAGCTCAATGGAAAAATGAGAAGGAACAGAGGGAGATGTTAAGTTATGTCTTGCTTTCCTGCACAAAGACAACTTGGTGGTGGGCCACACATCGAGAGAGCTTTTAAAATGGCGCGAGGTAAGAATTTCTCTCTGTTAGATTTTCTAGGAGTAATGTACCCACCATCATCAAGGAGGACTACCAGGAGTGTGGGGTCTCTGGAGCCCTTTGCCACCATCCCTTTCCAAGTCACCGCAAGGCCTTGTGCGCGTGCATGGAGAGACACGCTGAGGAATCGAAGGAGCTCGTGGCTAACCTTATTCAAACCTTTGAGTATTGAGTACTATTGCCAAGATCGTAGAGGTATCCCTCTTACATATGCCCCAATGATGATACAAGTCACCTCGCGCAAGGTGTTGGGATCCAAAGAAGCTCAAAGTATATGTATAGCATCCCAAATGCTTTATCCAAGTTCTGAGTTTGATAATGAAACCACCACCATGCTAGGGTGTCGGTCTCATGATCGCCACCCTGCTTTTTGAGGGTGGAGGCCCTTAACCACCCTACTCATGCATTCTCCAACATGTTCCTTTGATCGCGACTTGCGTGAATTTTCAACATTTACAAGCTTTTCTCAACTACCTTAGCTTGTATTTATGTTTTTGGTTCCTGTAATAGTGTTTCTCCATTGTTTAATGGTAAAGAGTTCCATTCCAAGTTACCCTTTGATGAATGGGAATTCTATAAATAGTTGGTTTGTTTTCAAACAAATGGCCCTCATCCTCTCAATTCTCTGTTCAGTTTTTTTATTTCTTGCTTAGAATTTTGTTAGTTTCAGTTTTTCTTCCATTGTTCACACTTTGGAGGTCATATCATCTTCTTGTTTCGAGTCTTGTTTCATTGCTGCTGCATACAATCAGTTTAAACATAGAATAGCTTCATTTCTAGACTAGAATTCATTAAAGTTACAGGTTTTGTTTTGTCACAAGGATAGTTTCTAAAACTCTCAGTACACTTCTATTGTATTCCCGCAATAAATCCCGCTAGGAATTGCATAGTCAAGCTCTATTCACTTGCGCTATCCCTCTCCTACTCGCATTATATTCGGTCTATATCCAAAGCTGCCATTGTTCGATTGCTATCTTTTGTTGATACTATCATATACACACTTTCTGGATTCACGAGGACGAAAGGAATGAGGAGATCACACTAAGGGGGTGAAATCAAACACAACTAGATTTACCACTATTCTGTAAATGCCAGATTTGAGCTATCAAAGTTCTAGTTATAACATATTAAATAGAGAAGTGAATTATTTCATTTCAGTCAAAAGCTTGTTCTCATTATCGCCAGGGAAGCTGTGGGGATTGATAGTTTCTAAGAAACTGTGATTCATTCCTCACTTCTGAGGTAGGATCGAGAGCCTTTCAAATTAATATGTTTAGTTGCTTAGATATTTAGTATAAAATCATAATTGCACAGGTGAATAGCCATACCAGGCTATGTTGCTTGTTTTTATTCTATTATTAGATTAGTTGTTTATTTTATAGATATACTAGAGTAGTTGCTCTTTAATTTCATTAAAATACGTCATTAAAAATACAAAAATAGAAGAATGCTTACGTAGTGTAATACCTCTTTCATAATCAGTTTATTAATGTTAGTTAGAGGTTGAATCATTTTGTATGACAATCACAGGACCTAGAGAGCCTAGAGAATATATATTTGAACCTATAGTACCTCAACCAAATTTACCCACGACTTTAGCTGATATCGATCAAAACCTTAGGATATAGGTCTTTCGAGCAACAACAAAATTACAAGCAATTAGTGAGCAATCGAGAGGATTAAACATCAAAGATGACAAAGCAAAATACGTTATGGTCAAATCATCCCAATTATAGATTTCCTTAATAGAACATTTGAATGACCGTACAAGGATTTGAAAGAGAGAAAACATTTTGTTACGATCCTTTGGTTCCGTATCCTAACGCAGGAGACCTCCTCATTGACATAGACACTAGCTTACGTATCCAAGTTTCCGAACACCTATTAGGTACTCTAAGAAAATCATATAACTTATAGTTCTAAACGTAGAGGCTGAAAAGGCCTACAATTATTGGATAGTTGGAAGAAGAGATTGATTCTTCACATGACCATAACAGTCCACAACAACCATGCCCTCATGGTTATGATCCCCAAATCCCACAACGCAATGAGCCTACAAATCGGTTAAGTATTGACACCGCTTGCGAATGCTGGTATTAGATCCTCACCACTCCCGCCGGATATTATAGTACAATTCTCCGTATTAAACATAGAAGTTGATCAATCTAACATCTTCTAGGCTAGACTAGAAAACCACCCATAGTTCACTACAAATCCATTAAACCACCTACCACTACTTTTATGACCTTGTCTAGAGATATATATGAAGCTCCCACATGTCACTTCCCACATATCCAACAACCAAGAAATAGGATATTGGCAGAGCTCGACATCGATTGGAGCCTTTAAGTAGCCATTATATCCAAATGATCCATTACACCAATCCAGGTTGGGAGGGCCTTATTCACCTTAGATTCACAGATGCCATTATTGCGTGTTGAGGATCTAAGACTACCCTATTAGCTTATACATATCTATCCACATTCAACATTCATCAATTGTCTCGACACGATCTTGGGAGGTCAGGTACGAGGAATAAGTACTTGTAGATTCCCATGCTTACATGTCACTTTTCTATCGTACAAAATTGGTGAACCCGACGTGAAACTTCTACCTTCTTATTCAGAGTCATATTTCTCCTTATTCTTCCAATCAATATTCTTTTCATCTTTTCCACCTCTTTAGCCTTCAC
Source organism: Taxus wallichiana var. yunnanensis (assembly GCA_018340775.1). Classification (NCBI taxonomy): domain Eukaryota; kingdom Viridiplantae; phylum Streptophyta; class Pinopsida; order Cupressales; family Taxaceae; genus Taxus; species Taxus wallichiana. Next base: position 254,123,911 of record CM031236.1, on the reverse strand, counting down.
ATCAACTTCACCAATAAAATTTGTGAGCCTGACGTGAAACAAACAGTTCTTCCTTTTATTATTTCTCTTATCCACCTTCGCTCTTTCCCATTATTCTTTAGTTATTCATATACCCCCTGAATATGTCGGGATACGATGTATATGGTAGACCTCTCTCAGGTCTCGAAGTAAACTATAGCCAAACAAATAGGCAAACATCACCCTCACTTTCTGCATGGGTAGATAACTATTCAAGTAATTACTTGTCATCTCAAACTCCCCCTCACAGAACTAGCTCTAGTTCTTCGTTCCAAATCGAGGAATTTGATCAGTTTACACAAACACAACAGCCAGAGCCATTAGGCTCTAATAATATGATGGGGACTCTGCTTCATCTTTTCGGGTCTTGTTCAAACCACCGATCAGTAGACAGTCAGACCCACTCCCCTTTTTGGATGAGGAATACTTAGCATGCTTCACTAAAAGTGAACAACGCTTCCAAAGTATGTATCCACCTATAGGGAATTTAAAAATATAGTCTGATAACCTATTCCAAGAGAACACCCCCATTCCTCCACCTATGGGAAACACCTCTGGTGAAGCTTGGCAGGGTTATGGTCAATTCATAATAGGGTATCACACCCCTTTACAACCTCAAGCTATACAACAAACACCCTTATGGAAAAGTACTACGTCTTCACTGATGGAGGTCATTTCAGCCTTAGCTGAGAAGGTTAGAGGGCTAGAACTTGCTCAAGCAAACCAAAATTCATATTTTGGGAAAGTGGGAATCCCTAACCCTCTACATCACCCTAGTCAAGTTGACCTCCTTACAAGAATAGGAATGTTAGGCATGCCTCCTCAAAATCCTTATAATTATCCACAACAAACACCAACTAGGACCACGTTTTCAAACATCGTTCCAGTTGAAATCATGACACCTCTCGGCTTGGCACCAAACAACTTGTACTAGAAAAATGCTCCTCCTTACTTAAACATTTATTCAAAGTCACCACAAGGAGACATGTTCTCTTCTCCTAGGATGTTTGTTCAACCACAGGGATTCCCTTATGTTCCTACAAATGCATATGCTATGCCATATCAACAACCCATTCCCCCTCAACCCCCTCGGTAAGCCCCGTTGATAGTTGAGTCCTACGCAGTAGGGACTTACTGAGAATATTTGAAAGAACCTCTAGACTTCACCATACAAAGTGTTATACTTCCAAGACCTCTTCCCGATTTTCCCAAATACAAAGGGGAAGGAGACCTGAATGCACACATTAAGGCCTATGCCACAGCCATACGGAGTTACTCCCTTGGGACGGGGTTGTCGCTAAAATATTCCCTAAGACCCTCGAAGGTATTGCCCTTGATTGGTATTACAGAATACCTGAAGCTTCGATACACTCATTTAAACAACTCGTGTCAAAATTCATCAAAGCTTTCAACATGAACAAATTGTTAAGAATGAGAATCAGGGAGTTCTTACATATCAAACAAGAACATAATGAATCTACCACTCATTTTATCCAAAGATGGCATACGGTTCTCTACTCATCAGTGAGTGATCCAAATATGGATCAAATGGAACTATGTGATTTATTCCTTAATTCACTCAATAAAGAGATAAAGGAAGAAGTCCAAAAGTTCCCACTAAGAACTTACGATGAAGTACTCGAGAGTGCTCTCCAAATCAACCAAACAAAGTGATAAATAGTGGTCATAAGACATAGGGGACAAATGAGAAATTAACCACTCCCAATCAAAACACCATGACCTATCCTAATGCTGGGAATGCTAATCAAGGACATAATATCCTTAGCAAGAAACGCGTGTTACAAAAATGGAGTAACTAACCAAGCTAAAAGGGAAAATGTTGTAAACATTTCGCCACTTATTAATCATCAGCGAAATAATAATTTTACACCAACAATCAACACGGTGGATTTTAATCATCCACCATGATAACAACAACAACAACGACAAGTCTAAACACAAATTTCAAATCAAAACCCAACTGGATATCAGAGTCAAAACCAAAGGCAACAGCCTCAAAATTTTAACTCTAACAACTAGAAACCTTATCAGAATTTCGGGCCACAACAGGTTTTTACTCAACAGCCTCAAAATTACAATCCCAATCTATATTGTGGCTTCTACAATATTCAAGGCCACGATACTAGGACTTCTTGTGAATACAATAAATTCATGCAGCATTTTCTAGAAGATAAAAAACAACTCTTTATAGATATGCTTTTAGCAAATTTTGTAGTACCCAAGCCAAATGCTTATGTAGGGGTAGTTTCCCCTCAAAATGCATCCCTCAAGATCTTCAATGACCCACTCCCAAACCATTCTAACAACAAGTTAGATCCTAACGGAAAAAATAAGGGTGTCATGACAGGAAACAATGATCATGAAGCTTTAACTTCATTAAATCCACTAGTCACACCCCAATTAGGAACTTGACCTCAAACTAAGATAGTTGGTTTAGTGGAGTTAGACGCCGAGCTACCCGTAGAAACCATAACAAGAACACGAGATTATTCTTCTCAACCAACTCCAAGTTATTCATTAGAGCTAGAAAGCACTAAACAAACATTGCTAAAACCTATAGGTGCCTACGATCTAATTAATGATGTAACTAAAACCTTATCACACATCTCCTTTTTGGATTTGTTAAAAAATTCTCCCGCCCATAGGGCTGCCCTCTTAGAAGCGTTAGGCCTTGGCCATTTAATCAACATCACTCCTCCTCTAGAAATGCAAGTAAACCATGTGGACTTTGACGTTTATCTCTGTGGGTAGCCAGATAGGGATACTAAATTTATATTTGATATAAGAAAAATGCCAACAGACACTTTGAAATTACACGAAGAGGTGACCCATCTTTACATTTGCAAGTTTGGGTCTACAATAATTATGTTAAACGTGAAATGGTTGACGATGGGGCAACATTCAACATAGTCCCCTTCACTTTCCTTCAAAAGCTAGGATATGGAGAGACAAACTATTCCACGACGTGAAATATGCTAAGAGGTTATGATAGCCTCAAATCCACTTCAATTGAAACCATAGTTTTACCAGTCACTTTAGGACCCAAGACGTTCCTCACCGAGTTTTATATTATAGATCAGGAAACCAATTATAATATGATCCTTGGTCGGCCATGGATACACCACATGAAGGAAATCCCTTCCACATTATTCCAAGAAATAATATTTCTACACTTACGGAAAATATTTGTGGCACAAGGTGACCCAAAACCCTTCGATATACACCTAGCTGATTTGAAGAAAAGACCAGGTGTTCACTCCAAGTTTGAACTCCCAACAAATCAGCTTGTCAAACCAACTAGTTCACAACCAAAATAAAAGTTGATACCCACCACTGAGTTGGAAATTTCAAAAAAGCTAAGGGCATTCCAAGTACTCAAAAGTGAGACCAATGTTATAAAAATAGTTCACTAGGGACTACAGCAAAAATTATCGAGTTCTTGGAAAAGACTTACCTATTATCCTACCGTTTGATTCCATGGGTATGGGACACACCCTGGGAATCACTTCTCTTCCATCAGATGAAGTTTTTATGGTAGAAGTAACCAAAGAAAAGAAATAGATACGACAAATATCCCAACGTCAATTTTTCCAAACAAATATTGGACTCTCCACTTCGATGGAGCTAGATGTCACTTTGGAGTTGGGTGGGGGTGATCTTTACTTCACCTGAGGGAAAGATCCTACCTTTCACCTTTAAATTAAACTTTGAATGTACAAACAATGGAGCTGAGTACGAAGCTATCCTCCTTGGCCTCATCCTAGCTAAAAGAATGGGTGTCAATAAAATTAGAGTGCTAGGAGACTCACAACTAGTCACAAACCAAGTCTCTGAAGTATACAAAACTAGAGTTGAGCCCTTGCAGCTCTATAAAACAACAGTATTAGATCTAAGTAAGGGATTTAACTTCATATCAATTGAAGCAATCCCAAGAGAACAGAACCTCCTCGCAGACTCGATAACAACCTTAGCTTCCCGTTTCACCCCAAACAATGAGTTGGAGGATACAAATTTCACGGTAGCACTTCGTACCGAACCATTAGTGCATAAAATACCAACAAACTAACTCCTGACTCATTGAGAAGCTAAGGATTATTTTTCTATCATGGGTCACTATGATGATGATAGAGTCACTCTCAAATATCTAAACACCTATGTGGAGCTACACCTTGCTCACCATAAAGTTGATCTTTCCCTAATACCACATTCCTCTTCCTATTTTGGAAATCCCATGGTAGAGTCTCCTCCATAGAAGGATCTCAATATCTACGAGATAGAAAATAGAGAAAGCTTGGAGCTACCTCCAGCCCCACCTAAATTTGAAGAAGGTAACGCTTCTTTGATAGAAGAAACCATTGACATAAACATTGGAATGGAGGAAGAACCAAGAATTTTGAAGTTGGGATCCTCGTTAACTCTAGAGGAGATAGAAATACACACCTAGGTCCTCAAAGAACATCAAAAGGCTTTTGCATTTAATTATAAAGAAATGATGGGCATTACACCACAAGTTGCGGTACATAATCTCATCACTAAACTAGATGCAAAGCCAATTAAATAGAATTCAAGGCCAATGAAGCCAAAAATGGCTCTCATGGTAAAAGAGGAAGTAATAAAACTTCTCCAAGTGGGATTCAACAATCTCGTTGACTATTCGCAATGGGTATCTAATATTGTCCTTGTCCTAAAAAAGAATGGGAAGATATGCATTTGCATAGATTTTCGGGATATTAACAAAGCTTGTCCCAAGGATGACTTCCCATTACCATCCATTGACATCATCATTGACACAACAGCTGAATTTAAACTATTGTCCCTCATGGATGGGTTCTCGTGGTACAATCGGTTAAAATATCATAGTAGGATCAAGCCAAAACAACATTCATAACTCCCCGAGGAATTTATTGTTACATTGTCATGCCATTTGGTCTTAAGAATGCCGACGCTGCGTATCAATGGGAAATGACTTATTTATTCCATGATCTTATCCATAAAATCGTGGAATCCTATGTGGATGACCTACTAGCCAAAGCCAAGAAACACTATGATCATCCGTAGTGCTCCGTATTATCCTCTCACAACTAATCAAATATGGTGTCACATTAAACCCGAAAAGTGTGTGTTTGGTGTGGCGGAGGCAAACTTCTAGGCTACATTATATCTTCACGAGGGATTGATATTGATCCGACCAAGATACGGGTTGTTCTTGAAATGATCCCATCATTAGATGAGTCTAGAATCAGGTCATTTCTTGGGAAACTTGATGTAATCTGTAGGTTTATCCCAGATCTCAGTTTTTTCATTCATCCGATCAACAATATATTAAAGAAAGATTATAACATTGATTGGACTGAAGAATGCAACAAGGCCTTTAAAGTAGTTAAATGCATCTTGTTGTCTCCACCCACACTAATACCTCCCAAACCAAACCACCCTCTAATCATATACTCACGAGTCACTCATGTCTCGCTAGCCTACATGCTTTGGCTCAATAAGACAATGATGAGTGGGAACGTGTGATCTATTTCATTAGCCGAACATTGCTTGATTATGAAACATGTTACACATAGGTAGAGAGAGAATACCTTGCCATAATTTTTGTAAAAAAACATTTGAAACATTACATGTTAAACCAAGAAACAAGGGTCATTGTAAAGATAGACCATTTACGAACATTTCTCACACAAGGATCTTTATCTAAAAGGTGACCATTTAATAACCTTAATGGGAGAATTTGAATTAACATTCGTAAACCAGAAATCAGTTAAAGGGAAAATCATTGTAGATTGGTTAGCTAACAATCCACTAGATGAAGGCAAGCTAGTAGATCTAGACTTTCCCGATGAGTGCGTATACTTTGTCGAAACCAGGCCCCCAATTTCTACATGTCCCTGGTATACTGATATCATCAATTTTATCATGGATCATACATACCCGGAAGGCACCACATCACAACAAAGAAGGTGGTTACGCATTATTACCGCTAAATATGTTGTTTTAGACCAAGTACTCTATCGTAAAGCCTTCGACGTAATGCTTCTAAGATGCGTCAACATAGAAGAATCCAAGAAGATTCTTCATGAATCCCACAGTGGGATATGTGGAGGCCACTTCGATGGTCATGCCACCACTCACAAAATACATCAGATGGGCTATTTTTGGCCCACTCTTGAGCATGATGCAAAGGAATTTGTACGTAAGTTCCACAAATGCTAAGAATTCTCTCATGAGATTCACAGCCAGCCTGATCCCTACAACCAATAGTGACTTCATGGCCCTTCTCCATGTGGGGTCCAGACCTGATAGGTAAGTTCTCTCCCTCATCAACCGATGGCCATAATTTTATAATTACAGCCATAGAATATTTTACTAAATGGGTGGAAGCCATGCCTCTCACCACCGTACTAGGTTCGATGATTGCAAAATTCATTTTGAACCAAATTATCTACAGGTATGGTGTCCCACAAGTCATTATCTCAGATAATGGCATGTCCTTTAAGAACAATGAGGTCCATGAGCTATGTTCCAGGTTCAAGATAAACCATCACATGGCCTCTCTTTACTACCCTCAAGCCAATGGGAAGGCCAAAGCGACAGACAAAATGTTGAAAATTATTCTCCTCAAAATGGTCAAGGAGAACAAGTGAGATTGGCATCTAAAACTATATCCAGCCTTGTGGGCCCATCAAACCTCAATAAGAACACCAACAGGAGAAACTCCTTTCTCACTGGTATTTGAGGTGGAAGCAGTTCTCCCGCTTGAGGTTGAAATACCCAGTCTCCGCATCTCATTACAAGGGATTCTGGATGAAGAAGCTTATAGGGAGGCATGCCTCTCTCAACTAGAAAGCCTAGACGAGGCCAGGTTAAACACCGAACAATGGCATAAATCCTATGCTGACTGGATGTGCTAGTAGTACAACAAAAAAGTCTATGAGTGAGAAATATATGAAGGAGATCTAGTTCTAAGACTAGACAGTTAGATCGATAAGAAAACCAGTGAAGGAAGAAATTTCCGACCCAAATGGTTAGGCCCATACCAAATCATGAAAGACTATGGAAATGGTGCGTATCTCTTATGCACACTAGAAGGTGAGGAATTTGGTGAAACTATCAATTCCTTACATCTTAAACAGTTTTATGCGTAAAATATCAAAATTACCACTTGTAGATTATAGCTACCTACATTGCATTAGTCATTTAGTTGTTTCATTTTGTCCTCTCATTTCATAAAAAATGTAGTCCAGGAACTTACTCTTAAGCAATCTATTACAAATTTCTAAAAGTATTGGCAAATAGCATTCAAAACACATCTCTTCAAACATCATCAACTATTTTCAAATCTTCTCATCAAGTTTGACAGACAAGCATTGACAAAATCCATACCAAGGCCTACATACTCAGCTTTGCTATTTCTTTCTACTAGGTAAAAGTTGTCCTTACCTACGGTCTGTTCTAGAAACTTCTTGGTGTCACATATATCCCTCTTAAATATCTTTGAAAGAAAGGATATCCCAAAGTTATAGGTCAGAAAAGTCAAAATCAAATGAAATCAAAAGCACCAAGCACACAAAATATTTTATTTTACATGCTTCTTTGCCCCATCAACCTTCGGTGATAAGCCCACATCTCTTACTAGTGGTGTGAGGTTGGGAAAGGAAAGAAGTGCCCTTACTCGCGTACATCCTGCCTTTGGTGACAAACCCATGCTTCTTACTAGTGGTGTGAGGTAGGGTGTAGGGGGTCCAATCACACAAATGAACAAATCTTGGTATGCTAAAAACTCAAATCACCTCTATTAAGAGAAAGCAAATATCCAAATATCCAAATTCCAAAGAGATCAAATCCTCAAAACCAGATTTTTTCAACCAGGTTGCCATTTATGAATCTAAGTCTAGATAAAATGAAAAGTAAGTGGCCTTCTAAGCATGGTAGTAGTTCTAAGTAGGGTAGGTGTGTAGGTCCAAACTTGGTTTTTGTTATTCTTGGTTAGCCTTGTCTCTCACCATTCCATTCACCAAACTCATACAACTTGTGCCCTTCCTAACTCTTGGTGTTGAACCCTCGCATCTTAATAGTTGCGTGGAATTGGGATTAGGGAAAGTTCATCTCTTTATCACTATGCATTCATTACATTTTTCCAACATAAGAAGAAATTGCAAACATTGCCCAAATATTTCAAAAGTTTAGTACTACCATATGTTAGTATCATCTCATATTAGCACTACAAAAATAGACAGAGTAAAATATTCTATCTACTATCATTTTTATCCATTACATACATTCTAAAAACATGAAAACAATATTCTAAAAACATCTAAGTACATATTCAGAAATGAGTCACAAAATTCAAGATGCCAAGAGTATAGATCCAAAGATATATATATATATATATATATATATATATATATATACAAATCAAGTTTCATATACAATGCCATCATGCACTAGGCATGGTCAAAACGCTCAATGAGCCCGAAAAGTACAAAAATACTCGTATAGATATCTAGTAAAATACTACAAAAATAGTCTCTCAATCCCTATAGGATACCTCAGAAGGTGCACAGCCACACCTAGGACTCCGGCTACGCCGGCACTCCGAATACACTGAGGGCTCGCAGTCACACCCGGTATCTTCTGTCTCGCCATGAGAATGGCTCCTCCTCATCAAGCGCTCGGCCATCTTGTATCTAGCTACCTTGGTGGGGAAAGAAGTCATGGTCTTCACCACATGCTAGACAGAGGCTAAAACATCAGTATGCCTACCGGTTACTGAGGGCTCCCCCACATCCATGGAAAGCTCAGCACGGGTCTTCTCCAAGGGGAGAAGTGAGGTATCAGTGCACACTCGGTGAATCAAGTCTTGCCACTCATCAACCGTCACTGCAAAAAAAAGAGAAAACGAGTTAGAAAACAATCAAGGATAAAACCAAGAGTAAACAAAACAAAAAGAAATAACAAACTAAGATGAGTCTAACTAAAACAAAATGTTAGGAAAAGAGTGACAACTCACTAGGCTCACGAAGCCTCTGAGAAGGATCTCTAGGATCCACGCCCGCCACTGACACCACCACTAAATGGTGCCCCTCGCCCACATCTAGGGCAATGTGATGGCCCATAGCAGACTCACCATCTCCACCTAAGTCCCAAGAAAGTAACTCCTCTGAAACCAAAGTCACCCTCTCTATGCTTTGATCTACCCTCTTGGCCTGCAGGATCTCCTGGGTATCATGCCACTCAGGATCACTATCGCCCTCCCCCACCACCCGTCTCACTTATCTCCATGTCCTCTGTCTCCTCCTCGATCTCTCCCCTAGTGAACTCCTCATACTCGGAGTCCACCTTGATGGGCTCATCACTGCTATGAGCGGGACCGGAGGTAATCTGAAGTAAGGGTGCCTAAGGAGCACCGGCTCTCCCTCATGCACGTACCACCCTCCTAGCTGTAATAGGAGTACCGGCATAACAATAGTCCAACCCCAACCTCTAGGACCTCCTTGAGCCTCACGGATAGATCTATACATTGGCATCACCGGAGGGAGCATGTCACTATAGGGGAGGCCAAACTATTGTGGAACTTTGTCAAAGGGGTGTATCTCCAACTTCCCCACCCTGTCTATCAACTGCTAGTGGTCTAACAGGTAATCAAAGTGACGTTATCCTCTCCCCATACCCCTACCATGGCCTGATAAGGAGTGGCCTCCATGTCTACAGTAGTCAAGGAAACCACTGGCTAGTGGGGTGCTCTAAGAACTATCATCCTCATCCACCTCGCTACCCTAACGGCCCCGAGATCCTCCACCTCTACACCTCTCCCATATGGGATAATGTGCTCATACACCCAACTCATGACAAGAGTCGATGGCTTAGTGACTATCCCTATAAACGGACTACCCTGTATAAGTCATGATAGGTAGTCCCGAGGATATCTACTCCCCAAGCGTAGACACGTCCATGGCCCTCAATCTATGTAATAATGGGGGCCTAGTAGTATAAGAGGGTATCCCCGCCTATCCCCAATCGGTCTGGGATGTAAGCATTCCCATGATGTCCTTGTAGAAACAAGGGAATGTCTGACTCAATAATAGAGTGGATCCTCATGCCCTTCTTTGACCCCATCGATACGACCACATCTCGCCATATAGGTGGCCCACTAAACCACCTATGATCTAGATATATCTTTCTTAAGAGATAGCCACCACCCAAGGATTGAAATCCCCAGTGTACGGTAAACATCCTCCAGGGTGATAGACCACTCACCCCTAACTCCTGGCAATCAGAAGGTGTTTCAATCTGCATCCCAATAAGAGAACAAGTCACACAATATGTGACTGGTAGGTGCAACATGAGGAACCTGTGCAGTCCTCCATATACAAGCACTCTGGAGAGTATCCTACTCTGCCTAGGAGAGTTCCTCCAACACTGCCGAGAGCCAATCACACTCCCTCTCCAGGCTCCATCTAATGTATTCCTCATTCTTCTACATACACCCAAAAACACGCAAAAAGGAGTAAGTTAGTACCAAAATTGCATTGGAAAAACTATTAAGAACATGCAAGAATGCTAAAAATGCAAAAACAAGATAAGTGTTATTTTGACACTCTATAACACATCGCCACCCCGGGGTGGTGGTTCCATAACCACTTGCCTTCTAAGGTGGCGATCTAGTAACCGCCGCCCTACTCAGGGCGGCGGTCTTGTCCCATGAGTTCAAATGGGTCATGTGCCCTAAAAATGCTTAAAAATGCAAAAAATGACCATTTTAACTAAAACAAAAGCCTACCCATTAGGCATCCCCCCTAAGTGACCCTATTAACTCTAGCATTTCTAAAAATGACCCCCTAAGACAAAGATTTCAACATTTTAACATTTTGGGTGCAAAAATGGTAAATCGAGAAGAACTAACTCCGAGATCTCGTGGGTTAACATTTCTCTCTCGAGGCTTGATCTCTATCTCACCACGAATGTTTTGACTATGCTCTCATCAAAAACTATCACTTGTGGGTCCTAGAGCTCAAAACTATCAAATCAACACGTGCAAATGAATAGGAAAATGAGCTTGTTATATATATATATATAGTGGTTTGACTCATTTTTAAATTTACAGGTTTGGAACGCTGACGGAGGTAAGTTCTTATCCCCATGTAAATGGTAAGTCCTCATTTCATATTAATTTAGTATTTATTTTCTCGACTTATTTTATCTATCTACACTTGAGTCCTCTTTTCATTTTACAGGTAGTGGGAATTTAGATGGCATCATTTCAACACACAGGTGTGTCAGGTATAATTTCTAGCTTCCCGTTTTGGGACCACCATACTCAAACCCACCGTTTTACGCCTCTTCATGGCTAAAACACTTCTCCTAGGGGGGAATATGTACGTACCAAAAATTTTAGGGTATGGCACCATCATAACGATGTTACACATGCCCCAATGATGATACAGGTCACCTCGCAAGGTGTTCGGCATCTAGAGAGCCTCATGAAGTATATGTTAGCATCCCAAATGCTTTATCTAAGTTCCTTGTGCTTTGTTTTATCCCTTTCCCCCATTTTTCTTGGATTTTTGACCTTCAGTAACGAAACCACCACCATGCTAGGGGCGGCGATCTCATGATCGCCACCACCTTCGCTCAGTGGAGGTCCTTCACGCGTTCTCCAGCACATTCCTTTGATCATGACTTGCATGAATTTTCAACATTTACCAGCTTTTCTCAACTACCTTAGCTTGTATTTATGTTTTTGGTTCCCTGTAATAGTGTTTCTCCATTGTTTAATGGTAAAAGAGTTCCATTCCAAGTTACCCTTTGGTGAATGGGAATTCTATAAATAATGGTTTGTTTTCAAACAAATGGCCCCTCATCCTCTCAATTCTCTTGTTCAATTTTTCAATTTCTTGCTTAGAATTTTGTTAGTTTTAGGTTTTGCTTCCATTGTTGGCACTTTGGAGGTCATATCATCTTCTTGTTTCAAGGTTTGTTTCATTGTTACTACATACCATCAGCTTAAACATAGAATAGCTTCATTTCTAGACTAGAATTCATTAAAGTTACAAGTTTTGTTTTGTCACAAGGATAGTTTCTGAAACTCTTAGTACACTTGTGTTGTATTCCCATAATAAATCTCACTAGGAATTACATAGTCAAGCTCTATTCACTTGCGCTATCCCTCTCCTACTTGCATTATATTTGGTTTATATCCAAAGCTTCCATTGTTCAATTGCTATCTTTTGTTGATACTATCATATACACACTTTCTGGATTCACGAGGACACGAAGGAATGAGGAGATCACACTAAGGGGATGAAATCAAGAATAACTGGATTTACCACTGTTCTATAAATGCCAAGTTTGAGCTATCAAAATTCTAGTTATAACATATTAAATAGAGTAGTGAATTATTTCATTTCAGTCAAAAGCTTGTTCTTGGTATCGCCAAGGAAGTCATGGGGATTGATAGTTTCTAAGAAATCTGTGATTCATTCCTCACTTCGAGGTAGGATCGAGAACCTTTCAAATTAATATGTTTAGTTGCTTAGATATTTAGGATAAAATCATAACTACATAGGCGAATAGCCATACCAGGCTACGTTGCTTGTTTTTATTTTGTTATTAGATTAGTTGTTTGTTTTATAGATATACTAGAGTAGCTCCTCTTTAATTTCATTAAAAATACAAAAATAGAAGAATGCTTACGTAGTGTAATACCTCTTTCATAATCAGACTATTAATGTTAGTTAGAGGTTGAATCATTTTGTATGACAATCACAGGACCTAGAGAGCCTAGAGAATATATATGTGAACCTATAGTACCTCAACCAAATTTACCCATGACTTTAGCTGATATCGATCAAGACCTTAGGATACAGGTCTTTCAAGCAATAGCAAACTTACAAGCAATTAGTGAGCAACTGAGAGGATTAAACATCGAAGACGACAAGGCATATACGTTCTGGTCAAATCATCCCAATTATAGATTGCCTTGATAGAACATCTAAATGACCGTACAAGGATTCAAGAGAGAGCAAACATTTGGTTACGATCCTTTGGTTCCGCAGCCTAATGCAGGAGACCTCCTCATTGACATAGACACTAGCTTATGTAACCAAGTTTGCAGAACACCTGTTAGGTACTCCGAGAAAATCATACAACTTCTAGTTCTAAACGTAGAGGCTGAAAAGGCATACGATTACTGGATAGTTGGAAGAAGATATTGATTCTTCACATGACCATAACAGGTCCACAACAGCCACGCACTCATGGCTATGATACCCAAATCCCACAACCCAATAGGCCTACAAATCAGTTAAGTATTGACACCATCTTGCGAACACTGGTATTTATATCCTCACCACTCTCACCAGATATTATAGTATAGTTCTCCGTATTAAACATAGAAGCCGATCAATCTAACATCTTCTAGGCTATACTAGAAAACCACCCATAGTTCACTACAAATCCATTAAACCACCTACCACTACTTTCATGACCTTGTCTAGAGATATATACAAAGCTCACACAGGTCACTTCCCACGTATCCAACAACCAAGAAATAGGATCTCGGTAGAGCTTGACATCGATTGGATCCTTCGAGCAGACATTATATCCGAACAAGCCATTACACCAATCCAGGTTAGGAGGGCCTTCTTTGCCTTAGATTCACAGATCCCATTATTACGTGTTGAGGATTTAAGACTACCCGATTAGCTTATACATATCTTAGTGGACAGCTGCACATGCTTGTGCACATGCCTACCATGAACCTTTAAAGATGAAGAAGTTAACATTAATTAAGAAGAACCTAAGGAAACTATTATCGGGGATTACTAGATAGAGAAGGAAGTATCAAAGATCATTGATCTGCTGCACAAATTTGAGGATTTATTCCTGTAAAGCGGGTACCATGAGCTCCAAGGCATTCACCACTCCTTGGGAGAAATTAAGATAAAGTTGAAGGGACGGTGCGCACCCTGGTCGGGAAAAGGCCCTACCAGTTTGATGAATCCCAATTTGCGCATAAAGGTTAAGGAGGAGATAGAAAAATGATAGCTTTCCGGGGATCATTGAGGCAATGGAAGAATGGAGTGGTAAGCCACGATGGTAATTAGCATAAAAAAAGATGGGCAATAGTATGATTTTTGTGGATTATAGGGAATTGAATGTAGTTTGTTTCATTGATCCATTTTCGACCCCCTTCATCAAGAAATTTTGGAAGGAGTCACTGGCGTGAAATCTATTCCTTTACGGATGGATTTTCGTGATACCACCAAGTCCGAATCAGTGCAAAGGAAGACCAAGAAGATAACTTTCGCCACCGAGTGGGAAGTTTTACATATACTACGGTCATACCCTTTGGGTTGAATAATGCACTGTTGTCTTTTCACGCATAGTGGTGCAAGTATTCTAGACTTCATCCATAAATTTCTTCAGCCTATTTGGATGATTGGACAAAGATATGGTCCGTTAAGGACCATTGTGATAATTTGAGGTTAATGTTTGAGAGGTATAGGCAATTGAGGATATCCCTCAACATTAAGAAGTGTGTGTTTACTACACCCTTTGGGACTTTATCAGGGCATATCATAAGTAAGGAGGGCTTCTTGGTAGATCCCGCTAAGGTTGTAGTAATTGTGGGGTTAAGGGAGCCTACTAGCTAAAGCGCAGCGGCGCAAATTCCTTGGGTATACTTGGTGTATTATAAAAATTCATTAAGGGATATGCCAAGATCGCCAAACCTTTAGAGGAGTTGCTTAGACACGAAAGTGCCTTCCATTTTCCCTCTTGGGACAAGCCCTTCCATGTCCATGTAAATACCTCAAGGACTCATCATTGGAGCAGTACTTACACAACTGTGTGAAGGGATTATTTATCATCCTCTGCTTTCAAAGCGAGAAGTTAACACCAAAGATAGCAGAATTATACCACAATCGAGCATGAGGCATTGTCAATGATCTACGCGCTCTTCAAGTTTTGATATCTATCTACGGCAACACCCTTTGTGTTTTACACCGACCACATGGCATTGAAGTATTTGGTAAAACAAGCCCATTCTTCAAGGGCACATATGTCGATGGGTGTTGTTGTTTCAAGAGTTTGAATTCATTGTTGTAGTGAAGCCCAAAAAAAATCGTGGGCCCGATCATCTCGTCAAGGATTGATTCAGGAGAGGATGTGTAAAGTATTGAGGGAAGTAATCTCGACGCCCAATCGTTTAGGTTACGACATGTGCCTCGGATTTGGAGGAGATTGCGGATTCTTCAAAGAAGGTGTGGCTATTGATGGAATGAAGGCATTTAAAAAAATTAGTTAGCCATACGTGCCACACCCTACATGTTAATCAGTGGAGACATATACAAGTTGGGACGTGATGAAGTTTTGTGTAGGTGTGCATTAGAGCATGAGTGCCTAACCATCATGGAAGAAGCACACGGAGGAAGTGCGGGTGGGCATTACGCAGTGATGCCACCGTGTGCAAGATTTTAATGGCGAGGATTATGTTGGGAAATCTTGTACAGGATTGTATAGATTATTGTAAAGCATGTGACCACTCTCGGCGCATTAGCAAACCAAGAAGGAGAGATGAACTACCTTTGGCCCTATCCCTAGCGGGAGCCTTTTGAAAAATGGGTGATATATTTTTTTGGGACCTATTACACTAGCAAATAGCGTAGAAATGGGTCATGTTATGTCATCACTTGCATGAATTATCTCACAAGGTGGGCAGAGGCAGCCCAACTAAATATTGCATGGCAACAACAATGGGAAGGGTTCTTATGGGAGAACATTATCATGAGGTATGGATGCCCGTTGAGTTTGACCAGTGATAGGGGTACACATTTTCTGAATGAGACCATGAGGATCCTATTATTAGAGTTCATGGTGGCTCATCACAAGACTATGCCCTATCACCCATAAGCAAATGGCACCATGGAAGCATTCAACAAGATACTGAGTCATACCTTGACCAAAATCTGTGATGTTGGAAGACAAGATTGGGATGACAAGGTATTAGTAGTATTATGGGCTTATAGGACAACGTATAAAAGACTAAACAAAGCCACACCTTTTCAATTGGTGTTTGGCATGGAAGTTATTTTTCTAGTTGAATTTATGTTGCCTTCTTTGTGAATAGCGCGCGTGACAGGAGGGTTAGCCGATGAACAAGCACTGGAAGAAAGAATTGAGGAGCTAATGAAACTGGATGAGAGATGATCACTTGCTCGATGGAGCCAAATAGCAAAAAAGGTAAAGAAAAAGTCTTGGCATGATTGCCATATTAGAAACAAGAAGTTTGAGGTTGGGCAAATGGTGTTACTATATGATTCCAAGTTTCTACACCATCCTGGAAAGTTGAAAGTCCATTGGTTGGGTCCTTACACAATCTCATACATCCTCGATTCAGGCGCGTGCCAGTTACAAGTGTTAGATGGGATGAAGCTTCCTAGACACTTCAATGGGAGTAGGTTGAAGCCCTACTATAAATAAGTCTTCTTGGTGTTTGTAAATAAGGTAGTTTTGCCAGTTAGTTTAGAAGTTTCCTTTATGCATTTTTCCCTTTTTGTGTTTCCCTTTCGCGTTGTTGTTTTGTTTTGCACCTTGGGCGCCGGTAACCTTATTGCTATTTTTGGAGAATTTGTGAGTGCGTAGAGGACCGTGCATCGCTTTAAGTGTGGGGTGGAGAAAAGTGAAGAAGCGTGTGATTAAAGTACAAAGAAATTTGTGTTGAAAAGCCTTGTTGAATGGCCGGGTTGAAAGAGGTATATAAAGAGAAGATAAAAGAACGGTTGGTGCCAAGGTAAAGCTACTTGTAGATCCCACGTACCGAGAAGGAGAAAGCACATTTGAAAACAACACGAGGTAGGCAAGAGCAAGGATTAGGATAGAAGAAGTGCCTTCGAACGGGTTACGCGCGCTGCAAGAGTCTCCTGTCAGGTTGGATTGGTTGCACGCCAGAAGGTTGGAAGAGTTTTCACGCAAGGTTAGGCACACAAGTGAAGGTGTGAAGACAGATTTTCTTGAAAATCCACATTAAATGAGCAAGGTACGGTGGTAGGTGAAGTAGCATTTAATGATCAAAAAAGGGAAAAACTATAAATAAAGGGTCGAGGCACTTTCATTTTCACTTTGCGAATAGAGAGAAGCGATTGTGCATTTGTGGCAAACTAGGGCTTCCAAAATTTGATCATGTGAAGAAGAATCTACAAGGGTGAGGTGCGAGTAGCTAAGTTTGAATCTACAAACCAGAAGGGATTTCACGGGCATTAGAAGGATTGTGAGGAGGCTCTATTTCATGGAAGTATTATCCCAAGTTAGGGTTTTGCGAAGCTAGGGCACGGAAAAGTGATTTTCTTCACAGAATTGAGATCTGAGACTGGAGGAAGTTGAAAAGTAGAGTGACAAGGAGTAAGTGAAGGGGTAAGAGGACGTAGACAATGGCACCAAAGAAAGGAAAGGGAAAGGCCAAGGCCAAGTAGCAAGAGCCCGAGACAAGTACAAATGAAGAGTGGTATGCAAAGATGTAGTACCCCGACGGGGTAATGATGGGTAAGGAATGGGAGTCTCACCTGAGGAACGTGCCTGTGAGTGATTACAACCATTGAACGAGCATGATCAAGAAGGAGATGACACTGGAGTTAGTGTGCCCCACAAATAAATAGACACCAGAAGGGTTGCCCATTTACAATGATGATGTAAAGGTCAAGATGGAGAAGGTGGGATTGCTATAACTCTATGAGTTGCCCTATTTTGGAAAGCCAGAGTGCCTATATCAATGGATGATGTCATGAGTACATGAGGATTACTTCCATTTTGTAGGGCACAAGATGCACATTACTCCTCAACTCATCTCATAGTTCACGGGCCTCAAATGCCAAGGAGTCAGCCTAGATGATGACCTGAGCGACAAGGAGGTAATTCAGAAACCCGTTATATATATATATATAGTGATTTGACTCATTTTGAATCCCCTTTCGCGGGTTTAGAGTGCCGACGAGGTAAGTTATTATCCCGTGCAAATGGTAAGTCCTCATTTCATATTAATTTAGTATTTATTTTCTCAACTTATTTTATCTATATGCACTTGAGTCCTCTTTTCATTTTACAAGTAGCGAGAATTTGGATGGCGTCATTTCAACACATGGGCGTGTCAGGTATAATTTATAGCTTCCCATTTTGGGACCACCATACTCGGACCCACCGTTTTACGCCTCTTCATGGCTAAAACGCTTCTCCGAGGGGGAAATATGTATGTACCAAAATTATAGGGTACTACACCGCCGAATGATGTTACACATGCCCCAATGATGATACAGGTCACCTCGCAAGGTGTTCGGGATCCAGAGAAGCTCGTGAAGTATATGTTAGCATCCCAAATGCTTTATCCAAGTTCCTTGTGCTTTGTTTTATCCCTTGCCCCCCTTTTCTTGGCTTTTTGACCTTTAGTAACGAAACCACCGCCCGCCAGGGCGGCGGTCTCGTGATCGCCGCCCTGCCAGGGTGGTCTGCCAGAACCGCCACCTGCCTCGCTGGCAATGATCCATCACACATTCTCCAACACGTTCCTTTAATCGCGACTTGCATGAATTTTCAACATTTACCAACTTTTCTCAACCGCCTTAGCTTGTATTTATGTTTTTGGTTCCCTGTAATAGTGTTTCTCCATTGTTTAATGGTAAAAGAGTTCCATTCCAAGTTACCCTTTGGTGAATGGGAATTCTATAAATAGCTGGTTTGTTTTCAAACAAATGGCCCCTCATCCTCTCAATTCTCTTGTTTAGTTTTTCAATTCCTTGATTAGAATTCTGTTAGTTTTAGGTTTTGCTTCCATTGTTGGCATTTTGAGGTCATATCATCTTCTTGTTTCAAGTCTTGTTTCTTTCTCGTATACAAATCAGGTTTAAACATTGAATAGCTTCATTTCTAGACTAGAATCCATTAAAGTTGTAGGTTTTGTTTTTTCACAAGGATAGTTTCGAAACTCTCGGTACACTTGTGTTGTATTCCCACAATAAATCCCGCTAGTAATTACATAGTCAAGCTCTGTTCACTTGCGCTATCCCTCTCTTACTCACATTATATTCGGTCTATATCCAAAGCTACCATTGTTCGATTGTTATCTTTTATTGATACTATCATATACACACTTTCTAGATTCACGGCGACACGAAGGAACGAGGAGATCACACTCGAGGGGATGAAATTACCCACAACCGAATATACCATTGTTCTTACACGTAAACACCAAGTTTGAGTTATCAAAGTTCTAGTTACAATATATCAAATAGAGTAGTAAATCATCTCATTTTAAGTTAAATCTAGCTTTCGATATTGTCAGGGAAGTTATGGGGATTGATAGTTTCTGAGAAACTATGATTCATTCCTCACTTCTGAGGTAGGATCGAGAGCCTTTCAAATTCAAAATATATAGTTGCTTAGATATTTAGGATAAAATCACAACTACAGTGAGCAAATAGCCATACCAGGCTACGTTGCTTGTTTTATTCTATTATTAGATTAGTTGTTCATTTTATAGATATACTAGAGTAGCTGCTCTTTAATTTCATTAAAATACGTCATTGAAAATACAAAAATAGAAGAATGCTTACATAGTGTAATACCTCTTTCATAATCAGTTTATTAATGTTAGTTAGAGGTTGAATCATTTTGTATGACAATCACAAGACCTAAAGAGCCTAGAGAATATATATTTGAACCCATAGTACCTCAACCAAATCTACCCACGACACTAGTTGATATCAATCAAGACCTTAGGATACATGTCTTTCGAGAAACAACAAACTTACAAGCAATTAGAGAGCAACTGAGAGGATTAAACATCGAAGATGACAAGGCATATATGTTTTGGTCAAATCATCCCAATTATAGATTGCCTTGATATAACATCTGAATGACCGTACAAGGATTCGAAAGAGAGAAAACATTTGGTTGTGATTCTTTGGTTTAGAGCCTAACGCAGAGACCTCCTCGTTGACATAGACACTAGCTTACGTATCCAATTTGCCAAAACACCATTAGGTACTCCGAGAAAATCATAAAACTTCTAGTTCTAAGGTTTTGAAAAGGCATATGATTACTGGATAGTTGGAAGAAGAGATTGATTCTTCACATGACCATAACAGGTCCACAACAACCACACACTCACGGTTGTGATCCCCAAATCCCACAACCCAACGGGCCTACAAACCAGTCAAGTATTGACACCGGCTTGCGAATGCTAGTATTTAGATCTTCACCACTCCCGCCGGATATTATAACACAGTTTTCCATATTAAATATAGAGGCCAATCAATCTAATATTTTCTGGGCTAGACCAAAAACCACCCATAGCTCACTACAAATCCATTAAACCACCTACCACTACTTTCATGACCTTGTCTGGAGATATATACGAAGCTCCCACAGGTCACTTCCCACGTATCCAACAACCAAGAAATAGGATCTCGGGAGCTTGACATCAATTGGAGCCTCCAAGTAGCCATTATATCTGAACAAGCCATTACACCAATCTAGGTTAGGAGGGCCTTCTTCGCCTTAGATTCGTAGATCCCATTATTGCGTGTTGAGGATTTAAGACTACACGATCAAACTTATACATATCTATCCACATTCAACATTCACTGGTCATGTCTCGACCTACGACCTCGAGAGGTCGGAGTACGAGGAAGAGGTTCTTGTAGATTCCCATGCTCGCATGTTACTTTTCCATCGTGCAAGTACCAAGCCATCGATTGATAAGGCCTTGCAGGGTATCAAACGCCTTACCATGGGGGATAGTGCCAGGACGGAGGATAGGCTATTGGAATTATTAGGTGAACTAGGTGTAGTGGCATGCTTTGAAGAAGTTGAGGAAACATAAGAGTTATAGCTTGAGCGCACATGTTTGGAAAAAGAGAAGGGAAAGTTGGTATATGTGATTGATGGAGAGGAATCGGAAAGCTTAGATGTTAGCCATTCTGTAGGGATGTGCGAGGTAGTGGACAGTGCAGATGCTCGTGCACGTGCCTACCATGAGCCTTTAAAGATGAAGAAAGTTAACATCGAGTTCAGAAGAAGAACCTAAGGAAGCTATTATTGGGGATTACTAGACAGAGAAGGAAGTATCAAAGATCATTGATCTGCTTGCGCAAATTTGAGGATTTATTCCCGCATGGGTACCATGAGCTCAAAGGCATTCACCACTCCTTGGGAGAAATGAAGATAAAGTTGAAGGACGGTGCGCACCCGATTAGGAAAAGGCCCTACTAGATGAATCCCAATTTGCGCGTAAAGGTTAAGGAGGAGATAGACAAAATGATAGCTTCTGGGATCATTGAGGCAGTGGAAGAATCGGAGTAGGTAAGCCCGATGGTAATTAGCATAAAAAATATGGGAAAATTAGGATTTGTGTGGATTATAGGGAATTGAATGTAGTTTGTTTCATTGATCCATTTTCACCCCCTTCATTGAAGAAATTTTGGAAGGAGTCGTTAGGGCGCGAAATCTATTCCTTTACGGATGGATTTTCGGATACCACCAAGTCCGGATTGCAAAGGAAGACCAAGAAGAAAACTTTTTCCACTAAGTGGGAAGTTTTGCATATACTGTCATGCCCTTTGGGTTGAATAATGCACTGTTGTCTTTTCACGCATAGTGGTGCAAGTATTCCGTGACTTCATCCACAAATTTCTTCGTGCCTATTTGGATGATTGGGACGGTATATGGTCCAGTTAAGGACCATTGTGATAATTTTAGGTTAATGTTTGAGAGGTGCGGGCGGTTGAGGATATCCCTCAACATTAAGAAGTGTGTGTTTGCTACATCTGGTGTCACCCAGATTTCATCCTGAAATCTGTGACTACCCTATCCGAAAAAAATTTCGTACTTTTAAAATAATGGGTCGTTTTGTGTTTTTATTGCCTGAAAGTTCCTGTATTGTGTCAAGATAATCCCAAAGAGCCATATTAGCCTTTTTCGCCAAATACCCAGATGCCCAAAATTGTTTTATTCTGTTGTCGGGATTTGTCTGCGGAAAATTTGTATTTAATTATTTTGAGCCCCGTATGAGGCTATTTGCGCTCTGTTTTAACTCTATTATGAGCGAATATGTTATTATTCCTATGTGCCAGAAGGGTTTTAACTTATTTTAAGTTTTGGGCTTTATTTGTAACTTTTGGCAATTTTTCGTGTTTTTGTGGTGTCCCGTTTCGTTTTCTGTGAAATTTCTCTGGAGCAATTCCTTTGCCGGGTAAGCCCGATTTTTGGCCTGGAGCAGCTGGAAAACATATACGCACATTATGCCCGAGAGGAAGTCGTCATCGGAGGTCTGGATCACTGGGAAAAATTGAAGTCGTGCGCGGAAAAGCCCCTGTGGGATGGGCACATTTTGGAAAACAAAGGATTTAAGTCGAATGGGAAAAATAGAAGCCACAGGAAGGGTGGGAATTTTGTACCTACCCTGCGGTACTTTTTCCCGTGTTATAAAATTCACTTAAGTGCGCAATGGAAAGTTAGAGGCTGCAGCGAGAGGAATTTATAGCCTTGAAATGCTTGCAGGTAAAAATTCCCATGGTGAAATAAAAGAAAAGTGACTTAAATGAAATCACGGGATTTTATTACCTGCGCTTGTGCAAGGTAAATAATCCCATTGTCAAAGTCAAATCACTTAAGTGGATCATGGGATTTCCGGGGCTGCCTTGCAGGGTAAAAAATCCCATTGTCAGAAATTCTTAAAAATAGAATTCTATTATGCAAAAAAGTGCGACCCACCTTGGGTGAATAATAATGCATTAAATAAATATTTGTTAATATTTATTCACCCAATTTTGGCACCCAGGCTTGTGGAAAAGTCAACAAAAGCAAAGGGGAATAAATCAATTGGAAATAGAATTCCAAAATTAAATAAATTTAATTTATTTAATGCAGCCCCTTTTGAGAAGGAATTAATACTTTTTAAAGTATTAAATGATTATATTAATTCCTATTTTCAGTGGCTATGGTCAAAGCACACTGTGAAGCTTAAGTGAAGTGAAGTGTGGATGATTAAATTGAATTAATTTAATTGATTGGATGGCTGTCCTTAAACATGCTATATTTAAAAGAGAAGAGCTTGATTTTTAATTAATTAATTACCTTTAATTGTTAGGGCAATTATTAATTATAGAATTGTGAGGGTTATATAAGCATGGGCAACCATATGGGTGAATTATTTAATTCACAGGTAAAGAATTGCTTTTAGCCAAGAGGAAAAGTGCGCCCCATTTGAAGAAGGATTTTGCTCAGGCAAGGTGGAAACAAGGCTAAAAGCTTCCAAATTTGGCGCATGCTTTGAAGGAGGTTGATCTTTGTCTGCATAATTGTTTGCACAGGTGTTACAGGAGCTCAGGAATTCATTACAGGTGCTTTACAAAGGAAAAGGAGCTTTTATCAATGTCCAATACATTGCATATATCCTCCGAATCTGAAGAATTGTCCAGATCTGCACCAGTATTGAAGAATTCCAGTCAAATAAGAAGAAAAAGACATTCAAACAAAGATAGACAAAGCTATGACAAAGAAAGATGAAAAGAAAGCACAATCTGAGTCATGTATCACTTCTAAATTTGTAGATATTGGAAACACGGATCTAGGCTCGGAACCTCTTGCTAAATTGATAGACAAAACCAGAGCAGAAAGACTTCACTCATGCGAGCAGAAAGACTTCACTCATGCATGCAGATTAAAAGCAGTGGAATTATTCGAGCTGCAGCTTTTCCATCCATAGCCCAGTTGCCAAATTTGTTATGCAGGTGCAGATCCATATCCAGATGCAAATCCATATGCAGATCCAGATCCAGATCTTATAGTTGCAAAAGCTTCTGGCACAAAGGCTTCATCCTCTTGTTTCGAATGCAGCCCATGAAGAAGACAGTGCGTGGGAAATTCCTTCCAAGACCTTGTGCATGTGCTCTCATCTTCCAGTTGAAGCCTTCATTGAATTTTCATTCACCAGAGTGTTTCGAATTTTTAATTGCTCATATGCAATTAAAAATAAGGATGATGAGTTATCTACGACAACCTTGCAGCCGATGCATGCACAATGTCTGAAGAAGAATCTGCAAAATCTTCAAGGATGAAAGAGAAGACAATGCGAAGGCAAAATTCCACTTGCTTCAATTCCAACCGCTTGCAATTCCAGCTTGTTTCCAGATCCAGCCGCTTCAAGATCCAACTAATTCTAGCTTGTTTCTAGATCCAGTTTGAATCAGTTGCGTAGACATGAAAAAGGACAAAGTCAGCTTTCCTCTTCCTTCTTCTTTCCTCTCGACAAAGTAATTGAGCGATAATTCAATTATACAACTTAAGTGATTGGTTTAAAAGCCATTACTTGAAGAAGTCAACTACTTGGAGATAGGTGGCGGACGTGCAAAATAGAAGGTTCTATTTTCAGTTGCAAATCATACATGTCACGCAAAGAGGAATTCCAGGAGGAATATTTCTAGTTGTTTCTTTCCAACTTCCACATGTGCCAGTTCAACTAAAGCTTCCAACTTGTAATTGCCCCTCTACATTCTATAAGTAGAGGAAGAACCTTCGGGTTAATGATCGATCAGAATTTGTGAGAAGCAATCTTGTGTTCTAGACTTTGTGCTGAACCCCTGAGAGCAACTTGGAGCAAAGGAATACAAAGGAGCAGGTTTCCGGAGAACTTTGTGTCATGGTGTACTGTGTTTCTTGCTTTTAATCTTAAATCTCTTAATAAACGTGTTATTTTAGATCTAGATCTAAAGCTTGCCTTTGTTTTATAATTGTGTTCATATCTATTAAGTTTATTCTATGTGCATGCAATTAGCTATGCTATCTACTAATTGGGATGCACATCTTCCCCATTTCTTCTCCGTATTTCCTTTACTTCCTTCTTATAAAATACTTCCTTTCTTAAATAGGCGCTTACTGCTGCCGAGAACTTCTTAGTTATGGTTCATGAACTAAGTGGTTAAAGTAAAACCCCGATAGATAATAACACATTTTAATTGACAAATCGACACGGGAGCCTCACTTTGGTTAAATGAGGAGATTTATCTCATGATCGCCTAGGTTTGATGCTTATGCAGAAAATCTAGCCAACATACACCCTTTGGGACTTTATTGGGGCATATCATATGTAAGGAGGGATTGCTTTGGTAGATCCTGCTAAGGTTGCAGTGATTGTGGGGTTAAGGGAGCCTACTAGCTAGAGCGCAGTGCACAGATTCCTTGGGTATATGGGGTATTATAGAAAATTCATTAAGGAATATGCCAAGATTGCCAAGCCTTTAGAGGAGTTTCTTAGACACAAAGGTGCCTTCTATTAGGGAGAGGCGCAGCAGAGGGTGTTTGATACATTAAAAGATAGGCTTATTACCGTGCCTATTTTATGTTTTCCCTCTTGGGACAAGCCCTTCCATGTCCATGTAGATTCCTCAGGGACCGCCATTGGAGTAGTACTTACACAACCAAGCAAAGGGATTATTGATCATCCTCTTTGTTTTGCAAGTAGGAAGGCGACACCCATAGAGTAGAGAATTATACCACAATCAAGCATGAGGCATTGTCAATGATCTATGCGCTCTTCAAGTTTCGACAATATCTGCTGTGCACCCTTTTCTTTTACACCGACCACATGGCATTGAAGTATTTGGTAAACAAGCTCGTTCTTCAAGGGCACATATGTCGATGGGTGTTGTTGTTTCAAGAGTTTGAATTCACCATTGTAGTGAAGCCCAGAAAAAGCAACTATGGGCCTAATCATCAGTCAAGGATTGATTCACGAGAGGATGCGCAAAGTATTGAGGAAGTAATGCCGGGCCTTGGCTCGCTTTAGGTTACACGCGCGCTCCCTCGGATTTGGAGGAGATTGCGGTATTCTTAAAAGAAGGTGTGGCACCTGGATGGAATGAAGGCATTGAAAAAAAAATTAATTAGTTAGCCATACGCGTCGCACCCTACATGTTAATCGGTGGAGACTTATACAAGTTGGGGCGTGATGAAGTTTTGTGCAGTGTGTATTGGAGCATGAGTTCCCCGACCATCATGGAAGAAGCACACGGAGGAAGTGCGGGTGGGCATTACGCGAGTGATGCCACCGCGCGCACAAGAATTTTAATGGTAGAATTATGGTAGAAACCTTTTACGGTATTGTATAGATTATTGTAAAGCGTGTGACCACTCTCGTCGTGCATTGTGAAAACCAAGAAGGAGAGATGAAATGCCTTTGCACCCTATCCCTAGCGTGGAGCCTTTTGAAAAATGGGTGATATATTTTTTGGGACATATTGCACTAGCGAAAGACGTAGGACTAGGTCATGTTATGTCATCACTTACACGAATTATCTCACAAGGTGGGCAAAGGCAGCCCAAACTAAAGATTGCCGCAAGCGGCAATAGTGGGAAGGTTCTCATGGGAGAACATTATCATGAGGTATGGATTCCATTGAGTTTGACCAGTGATAGGGGTACACATTTTTTGAATGAGACCGTGAGGATCCTGTTATCAAAGTTCATGGTGGCTCATCACAAGACTATGCCCTATCACCCATAAGCAAATGGCACCGCGGAAGCATTCAACAAGATACTAATTCATACCTTGACCAAAATGCTGTGATGTTGGAAGACAAGATTGGGATGACAATGTATCAGCAGTATTATGGGCTTACAGGACAACGTATAAAAGACTAAACAAAGCCACACCTTTTCAATTGGTGTTTGGTGAAGCTATTTTTTGGTTGAATTTATGTTGCCTTCTTTGTGAATAGCGCACACAGGGAGGGTTAGCCATGAAAAGGCGACTGGAAGAAATAATTGAGGAGCTAATGAAACCGGATGAGAGATGATCACTTGCCCGATGGAGCCAAATAGCGAAAAAGGTAAAGAAAAAGGCTTGGCATGATTGTCATATTAGAAACAAGAAGTTTGAGGTTGGGCAAATGGTGTTACTATATGATTCCAAGTTTCTACGCCATCCTGAAAGTTGAAAGTCCATTGGTTAGATCCTTACACGGTCTCATACATCCTCGATTCAGCGCGTGCTTAGATTACGAAGTGCTTAGATGGGATGAAGTTGCCTAGACACTTGAATAGGAGTAGGTGAAAGCCCTACTATAAATAAGTCTTCTTGGTGTTTGTAAATAAGGCAAGTTTTCCAGTTAGTTTAGAAGTTTCCTTTATGCATTTTTCCCTTTTTTGTGTTTCCCTTTCGCGTTGTTGTTTTGTTTTGCACCTTGGGCGCTGGTAACCTTATTGTTATTTTTGGAGAATTTGTGAGTGCGTAGAGGACCGTGCATCGCTTTAAGTGTGGGGTGGAGAAAAGTGAAGAAGCACGTGATTAAATTACAAAGAAAGTTGTGTTGAAAAGCCTTGTTGAATGGCCAGGTTGAAAGAGGTATATAAAGAGAAGATAAAAGAACGGTTGGTGCCAGGGTAAAGCTACTTGTAGATCCCACGTACGAAGGAGAAAGCACATTTGAAAACAACACAAGGTAGGCAAGAGCAAGGATCAGGATAGAAGAAGTGCCTTCGGCGCGGGTTACTGTGCGTGCAGAGTCTCTTGTCAGGTTGGATTGGTTGCACGCCAGAAGGTTGGAAGAGTTTTCGCATAAGGTTAGGCACGCAAGTGAAGGCGCTGAAGACGGGATTTTCTTGAAAAATCCACATTAAATGAGCAAGGTACGGTGGTAGGTGAAGTAGCATTTAATGATCAAAAAGGGAAAAACTATAAATAAAGGGTCGAGGCACTTTCATTTTCACTTTACTGAATAGAGAGAAGCGATTGTGCATTTGTGGCAAACTAGGGCTTCCAAAATTTGATCGTGTGAAGAAGAATCTACAAGCATGAGGTGCGAGCAACTAAGATTGAATCTGCAAACCAGAAGGGATTTCACGGGCGTTAGAAGGATTATGAGGAGGCTCTGTTTCATGGAAGTATTATCCCAAGTTAGGGTTTTGCGAAGCTAGGGCACGGAAAAGTGATTTTCTTCACAGAATTGAGATCTGAGACTGGAGGAAGTTGAAAAGTAGAGTGACAAGGAGTAAGTGAAGGGGTAAGAGGACATAGACAATGGCACCAAAGAAAGGAAAGGGAAAGGGAAAGGCCAAATAGCAAGAGCAGAGGCAAGTACAAATGAAGAGTGGTATGCGAGATCACGATTACCCACGGGGTAATGATGGGTAAGGAATGGGAGTCTCACCTGAGGAACGTGCCTATGAGTGATTACAACCATCGAACGAGCACAATCAAGAAGGATATGGCACTGGAGTTAGTGTGCCCCACAAATAAATAGACATCAGAAGGGTTGCCCATTTATAATGATGATGTAAAGGTCAAGATGGAGAAGGCGGGATTGTTGTAACTCTATGAGTTGCCCTATTTTGGAAAGCCAGAGTGCCTATATCAATGGATGATGTCACGAGTACATAAGGATTACTTCCATTTTGTAGGGCACAAGATGCACATTACTCCTCAACTCATCTCATAGTTGATGGGACTCGAAATGCGAGTCGGTCGTAGATGATGACCTGAATGACAAGGAGGCAATTCAGGAAACCATTACTAAATATGCCTGCAAGAAAGGGTCGAGATACTATGACATCTGAGACATCACAGACCTAGTGATGAAGATGCCCGCACATCTTAGTATGTAAGCTAAATGGCTAGGAGATATGGACTCAGGTCAATAAACCTTGGTTACATATCTGCAGGAAAATTATAGAGGGAACCATCTATAACCTACCTGCATACATCGCAGAGTAAATTGTCGGGCCTTGAATTGAACCATCACCCCATGCGAAGAGGTTTGAGAAGTATGCGTAACACAATGTTAGCACCCCATAAGGTGCACCTAGAGAAGTGGTACACGCACCTGAGGAATGCATTCGAGGTGGAATGGAGGATTCTTGAGAAACTTAAAAGCGATCAGCTGAAGGAGAAGCCGAATTTGCAGGTGTACCAACACTTCACTCACTGGCGGTTCGAGACTAGTAGATGAGTCTTAGAGCCCATGGTGCAAGCTTCCCTTTGTGTTCACAGCTCAATACTTCCAAGCGGGAGTAAATAGATTTGTGGAGTCCAAAGTTAAGGTTAAGCTGGGTAGTAGTCTGAGACTAGGAGCACGAGAAATGTGCAAGAAGTTGAACTACCCTGGAGGCAAGCGTGCATATATAGAGAGATATGTATCGCATGAGATATAAGTGATTATCCAATAATGTTTCCCATTGCAAGAGGATCCACGGCATGTGCACCTCTCTGCATAAGGCCCAAGTTTGAGAAGGCGCGTGCACAGAAAAATGAGGTCTCCATACCTGAAGATCTCATGGGTAGGAAGAGGACCGTGCCCAAGAAGAGGGGAAGAGAAGGAGAAGCACCAAGTGTGCAGATGGCTTAGATAGTGAGCATGCCGTCGATGCACTAAGCCTAATACTTACGCATGCGAAAGAATTCCCTCATGAAAGAGAATACACCGAGAGGAAGAGGCACCCTGAGCAACTTGACCTCGCCAAAAAAATAGAGGATAGAAGAAGAAGCTAACTCGGAGGAGACCGACTTGGAGAAACACCTGGGTGAAAGAGAGGATGAGAGTGGAGAAGGTGACAGCGGGGAGGATGAACCTGAAAGGGACTAGGAGCCACATGTCCTGAAGTATACGAATCTAGAGAAGAGAGTGGAGAGGAGAAACATGAATTCGTTTTGCACAAATGAAGAGTACATAGGGTGAGGAAGGCACCCAAGACATGGGAAAGACTAAGGATAGTGTGGAAAAGTAGGAACCCATAAGCTTCACAAAGGAGTAGATCACCGAGGTGGCAGAGAGAGCAAAGAAAATGCTCGAGGCCTTGGTTGATCATAATTGGAGCGCAACGCTGATATAGTGCTGGAGGAAGGAAAAGAGGAAGACAGTGAGAGGAAACTGAGCCAAGTATGGAGAAGGTCCCGACTAACCGCTAAGTCTTCCAAAAGGAGCGTGCTCGGGGGAGGGCTCTTGATGCGAGAAAAGGCCGATGTGAGCTGCGTTGATGACTCAAGGAAGGTGTTGTGCGCATGGCTCCAGAGCATTATACCCACTGAAAGGCTTCTAGTCATGGGGTCATTTGAAAAGGAGGGAGTATACCCCAGGACCAAGAAGATGCTTTCTTGGGCGTTTGAGTCCCATTGATGGCTGAGACTTTGAAGTGCTGCTGAAAAGCACTCATCACGTTG